>JAECUM010091028.1:0-42966 GCA_016617855.1 Megalonaias nervosa
GTCACAGTGATAAATAAAGTTTCCCGATCAACGGGGAGTGCAAATGATGTATGACAACGAAAACAGATGAAAGGTAATTAAAATCTAGCGACGGTATATATAGCACATAAAACTGTTTAAGGTGATAGCATAAAAGCTGTAACTTATGATCAATATTTAATTCCTTCAGGAAGTCTATAAAATAAGAAATGCTAACTGTATCAAAGAGCTCCCTAATGTCATGCACATTGTAATAATGATTACGCGTAGGTTGGAGGTCGAAACACTCCAACATAAAGTGCTTAACAGTGAATGGTTCATTGCAAGATATGCACTCTAGTGGGTCCTCTCCATTTAGAATATAGGGGTGGGTTAAATAAGTATGGCCGATTCGAATTCTTGCAATGACTACCTCCTCCCTACGGACGGCTTTGTAGGAAGGAATCCATTCTCCTAGGGTTGGCTTGATGGCATGAAGTTTGTTATTCACGGTATCATTCCATGATGCCGTACATTTCTGAGGTAAACAGTCTTTGATATTACGTTTAAAATCAGTATACGGTGTTTTGAAATCAGATGCTTCTAGTGATAGGGCCATTTTAGCAGCGCGGTCTGCTTTGTCATTACCTTTAATTCCAATATGGCTGGGTAACCAACAGAATACTATTTCGTGGGTGGTACTCAGCTCAGTATGTTTGAGGAGAATAATGGCTAATAATGGGTTCTCCCGTTTTCTATTATGTAGTGACTGAAGTACTGATAGTGAATCGGGGAAAATGATGCTATTTAAAATACGCTTGCTTTCAATATATTGCAATGGAAGGTCTATTGCTCTGATTTCGGCTGAAAAAATTGATGTACCATTTGGCAAGCGAACTTTTGTTGTGTGTTTTCCACTAACGAATGCTGCAGCAGCCTTTTCCTCATCTTTTGATCCATCAGTATATACTCTTGTATAATTTTCAAAATTGGGTGAGGAGTTCATGGTAAGAGTTGTAGAAGATGGAAGGGTTTGTCTCCGAATTTTTTCCATCGTGTAACGCAAAAAGTACTTTTGGTTGTTTAAGTAGCCAGGGTGGTGTTTCGGAGACGGACGTTTTCTGAATTTTTGAAAGATCAATTTTGGTACTGTCAAGGCATGGTAATATTCTAATGCCAAAGGTAGGTGTGGCGTTTGACTTACTTTCATAGAAGGTTTATATTTGGGTTCAAAAACAGCCGAAAAAGCAGGGTTCAGAGGGTTTGATCTTAATTTGAGAGCATACTGTGCGGAAAGCATTTTTCTACGTTGTGATAAAGGTGGTTCGGTCGCTTCAACGAGTAGGCTTTCACACGGGGATGTCTTAAATGCTGCCAGAGCGAGTCGGATTCCCTGATGATGTATTGGGTCAAGCATCTTCAAATAGGGTTTCCTAGCTGAACCATAGACAACGCAACCATAGTCTAGTTTCGAGCGAATTATATATAAACTGATTATGACTTTTCTATCAGCACCCCAGTCAGTGTGTGCTACTACTTTAAGTAAATCTAGAGATTTCATGCATTTAGCTTTCAAATTCTTCAGGTGTGGAATAAAAGTCAGTTTTCTTTCGAAGATAATACCTAAAAAGTTTGCTTCCTCAAGAATATGAATAGGTGTTCCGTCCAGCGTGAGTTTAGGTTCATCGTGATATCTTCGGAACTGACAGAAATGCATACATACAGTTTTTGATTTCGAGAATTTGAAACCGTTAGTATTGGCCCAATTTTGAATCTTGTTGATATTTTGCTGTAGTTGTCTTTCAATTGTATGCATGTGCTTGGATCGGTAACAAATTAAAAAGTCATCAACATATAGGGAGCAATCCACACCGGAGTCAGACACTTGGTGATGCTATTAATTTTTATGTTGAAAAGCGTCACCGATAAAATACTGCCCTGGGGCACACCCATCTCTTGCTCCTGCATGTCAGAGAGGGTGGAGCCCGTTCGTACCTTGAAGTCTCTGTCTGAGAGAAAGTTTGATATGAACGAGGGCAGACGGCCTTTTAGACCAAGATCTTGCAGGTCATTTAGTATCCCGTACTTCCATGTTGTATCATAGGCCTTTTCCAAGTCAAAGAAAACAGCTACTAAATGTTCTTTCTTAATAAAAGCGTCGCGGATAAAGGCTTCCAGTCTGATTGATTGATTGATTGATTGAATTGAGGGAGTAGTTTTTAAGTGTGATGTTGTCCGTATCTTTTAAAAAGGTTTCCTGAAGGCATAGTATTGCAGGGTCATATTCGTTTAAAAACAGGAGAATATCATTGTAATTGGCTTTAAGTCCTCAACAATTCCATTGTATGATCGTGTTCTTCATTATAAGTTCAGATTGGAGATTTTGGAGAGAATCTATGTGGTTAT
Organism: Megalonaias nervosa; assembly: GCA_016617855.1. Classification (NCBI taxonomy): domain Eukaryota; kingdom Metazoa; phylum Mollusca; class Bivalvia; order Unionida; family Unionidae; genus Megalonaias; species Megalonaias nervosa. Next base: position 2,365 of record JAECUM010091028.1, read on the forward strand.
TTATACGGAGGAAGTACGGGGATGATTTTTTTTGTTAGGTCTGGAGCTACTTTGAGAACATGGAGCAGTATCTTCTGCATCCATGCTCTCAATGTCCCGAAACCTGTTATAGAGTTTGATGGGGTCATCTGACCCCTTTGGCTGCCTATTTCCTTGTGTTCTGTTTTTGGTCTTTGGTGATTTCGGTTGTTGAGTATTGTTGAATGTTGTTTGGGTAGATGCCGTGGTTTTTTGTGCTTGGTAATGGGGGGTGTTGGTGCTTGATGTTGACTCGGGTGCATCTGTCTGCGTTTGAGCGTCCTTCGTTGCCTTGGGATTGTTCTTCACTACAGTGGAGAAGGATGGGCCAGGAAGAGATGTGTTTGCCTGTACAAGCTTTTCCTCTGGTATTAATGTTGATGTGTATTTAACCCTCTGTATTTCCTTCTCCTGTATCCAGGTATCACAATCCTTGGAATTGGCGTGGTGCTCCTTTCCACAGTTGACACAATGCGGAGTGGCTCTACACTCAGATTCCTGGTGAGAATGATCTCCGCATCGGCCACATATTCGGTCTTCATGATGACCATATTTCGGACACTTATAACATCGAAGTGGATTTGGGATGTACACAACCTTCACTTGCAGAAAGCCAACTTTGACCACTCTCGGTACTGTTTTCTTGTTGAAGGTGAGTATAAATGTGTTGGTGTCCTGCAGGTTGTTGTTACGTTTAGTACGTATTCTACGGACTGCAGTGACACCTTCCATTTTCATCCCTTCAATGATATCCGTGTCGCTCACTCCAGCCAAGTCACTACAGCGAATCACGCCCTTGGACGAATTGAGTGTTGTGTGCGCAAACGAGGTCACTGGAATATCGAAAAAGGTTCTCATTTTCTTGAGGTTTTCTGTTTGACCTCGTCGCTCACACTCGACAAGTAAGCAGTCCGATTTCAACTTTTTAACACCTTTTGGTGTACCAATCAATCCCGTAATTGTACATTAAGCGGTTTTGTGGCATCTTTAGACTGTATAACCATGAAGCGTGGAAATGAATCCACACCACATGGTTCGTCATCTGAGTCAGATCCAGTTTTGGTACGTTTGAGTTGATTTTTTTTAAAATATCCATGTTGGTGTATTTAAAATTCAGCACCCATGCTCCCCGCCCACCAAGGAGCCCAACAAGGGGACACTTTTCAAGTGCCAGGGATACACAGATGTTATACTCAGTAGGTAAATTCACCTCCTGATTCATCCCATAAGACATACTCAGTCGGTAAAATTACCTCCCAATTGACCCGTTGAGCCACCACCTTCTAGGAAGTCTTCTAAGACTTGGAAAAGGGAAAGTTAAAGGGATAGAATGTAGGGGCAACGGTGGTATCAAGAGAGATACAACGAGAAGGATAAAGAAAGTGAGCGAGTAAATAAAGACCACCTAGGGCTCGGCGTGACCAGCCGATTTGTCGAGACCGGGCCCATCCCGATCACCCGTCTAGAAGAAGTAGAGGCCAAAGTAGTGTATTGCATCGGAAAGCCTCTGCTCAACTACCAGGATCCTTTCCTCCTCCGACACGGGTCGCAACCCACAGCAAACAGGTTGCCTCTACTTAGTCGCCTCTTACGACACGTAGCGAGGCACGGCGGGCCAATTCTACAACCCCGAACCCGCAGGGGGACAAGTTCATGCTGGAAATGTTTATAAATGCATTTGCTATCAAGTTCAACATTATTTTGAGAATTTGGTTCCTTTTCATATATTTCATACGAAGAGTACCTTCATTAGTAATACTATTATTTATGTTGGAATTTGCAGCTTATATCATTACGCCAACTGTTTTGCTCGTATCCTCAACAATTTTGGCAAATGATTTGTTTGCAATATATATATATATATATATATATATATATATATATATATATATATATATATATATATATATATATATTTATATATACTAATTTCTAAAATGCTTCTTTTCTCTTACGAGAGATCGTAAGGTACACGAACGTATAGTGAAGGTTTTAGTGACAAGCGAGTGGTATTTCCTCAACAAATAAACACACACACAAGCGCAACCAAAATAATGCGGATATTTTACATCTAAGGCAAATATCATGCCACACTCAACGTATTAAGAAAAGGTCGAGAATTGTATCGTGATAAAGACAGAATCGAAAGACCAAGTGAGGAGACGAGAAAGAGGGAGAATGAAAATGTAAGCATTCACCACTCATTGGCAAATTTTCCATTAACTGAATATACTGAAAATCCAATTATACATGTTTTAGTGGATTAAAGACATGTTACTCTGTTACGACTTCACAAGTGAAAAAAAAAGACCTCTTACGTGTGTTGCAGAAGCGTAAATACCCTTGATCCGTTAATTTGTTAGATACAGATGCACTTTCAGAATACATGAAATTTATCGCATTTTTCATTTTTCACTGTAGTCCGACATTGAATGTACATGAAAATAAGAGATATCACCAGTGTTTTTTTCATAGCAGACAATATAATATATCATATGTCAAAACGTTTAAATAAGTATTAAAATTCTTAACGTTTGCAAATGGACCATGGAATTTTCCTCTTTACAATTTGACAAATTCTTTTCCAGCCTTTACCGTCATTTTATTCTGAAAATTATTTGCAACTAGTTTGATTTTCATATTCTGGACATTGCATTAAATAGTTCAAACGTTGCAATACCGTAACATTTACATACATTTGTTTTATGGATGTTAGAGACAAGACGAATTCACAAAATGTCATAAGCTACATACGTTCATTACAATGATAAGGTTATTACTGTATACAAAATTCATATATTATACGGGTAAACAAAGGACCTCCCAGTAGATTTACACAATTTATTGATCGTCTTATTCTTTTCTTCCACAGACGTATTATTGCAAACTTGTTGACGAATCATGTAGCTTTGATGTTCATAGCAATATATTTGGAAAACAAACAACGACGGTAAAAACGAATAGTGTTCAACAGTATATATATTCTTTGTCTTGTACATGGTCAGTTATACACAGTCGTAAATAGCCGAAAAGTAACTATTAATTTTAGTATGACTTGAACTTAAAATTCATTGAATATCCAATTAATTGTTTGACGTCTTTGATACGTAATGACGTGATTATTTTGTATCTGTGTTTAAAGGAACTAATTTAGTGACATATGGCAGCCATTACATACTGTTTCTACATCTGAAAAGGAACAAGCTACACAACCAACAGATGCACCATTAATCTCCTCCTCTGAGGGATCATCAACAGTGGCATCGCCATCTGTAACAAATGACGCTAACAGAGATGACGATTATGATGAAGAGGAAGATGTAGAGGAGGTACAGGCAATAGATGCACCAATGAGCCCGTCATCTGATATAGCATCAACAGTGGCACCACCATCTGTAACAAGTGATGTTGATGGAGAAAGTTATTCTGATGGAAATGAAGATGTAGAGGCAGTGCAGGCAACATATGCACCAATGAGTCCGTCCGTTGAGAGAACATCAACAATGGCATCGCCATCCGTAACAATTAGTGCTGACAGAGATAACGATTCTGATGAAGATGAGGTAGAGGCGGTGCAGGCAACAGATGCACCAATGAGCCCATCCGTTGAGGGAACATCAACAGTAGCGACGCCATCCGTAACATTTGATGCTGACAGAAATAACGATTCTGATGAAGAGGAAGAGGTAGAGGCGGTGCAGTCAACAGATCCACCAATGAGCCCGTCCGGTGAGGGAGCATCAACAGTGGCACGACCAGCTGTAACAAGTGATGTTGATGGAGAAAAGTGATTCCGATGGAAACGAAGATGTGGAGGTAGTGCAGGCAACAGATTCACTAATGAGCCAGTCCGTTGAGGGAGCATCAACAGTGGCATGGCCATCGATAACAACTGATGCGGACAGAAAACGATTCTGATGAAGAGGAAGAAGTAGAGGCGGTACAGTAAACAGACGCACCAATGAGCCCGTCCATTAAGGGAGCATCAACCATCTGTAACAAGTGATGTTGATGGAGACAGTGATTCTGGTGGAAATGAAGAGGTAGAGGCAGTGCAGGCAACATATGCACCAATGAGCCCGTCCGTTGTGGCAGCATCAAAATTGGGAATCAATATCCGTAAGAATTGATCCTGACAGAGATAGCGATTGTGATGAAGAGGTGTAGCCTTCAGATGCACCTTTGAGCCCGTCATCTCAGAGAGCATCAACAGTGGCTATTATATAAATCTTGTATTAGACGAAATAGACCTTTGTAGTTTGTACCGTAATGTCCTCCGTATTAATCATTTCAGGAGCAGGAATTAATCAGCACGAAACATATATTTATCTATATATCTATGTCTATCTATACCTACCATTTCAGGATTGCTTCTTTGAAAACAGATGATGCAACTTTAAAACATAACTCAACTGTACAGCTCGTATAAGGAGAGCAATTCCGTGTTAAGCAGGTTTTGCAGGGAAATAATAGAAATTATCTCCGAAACGTTTAGGACAAGAAAACACATACGAACGTCTTCATCGACGATATCCCTCAAGTTGTCACACACACACACACACACACACACACACACACATATATATATTTATTTATTTATTTATTTATTCATATGCTAAATTTGACTAGCGTAAACAAAATTAAAGAAATCAAACAAACAATCTCCCAGGATTGGATAACGCAATTATCTATCTATCTATGTCTATATTCAAATATAGATCAGTATTGAGTCGTTGAGCACGTATGAGGATAATAATCCTACAAAGATATCAAGCGCGATGAAAAAGCATTCATGGCCTTTGAAAACTAAATTCTCAACACTGGGTCCTAATGATAGAAACAGATCGACTTTTGTTATTAAGGGTATAATACTATTTTATCTCACATTGACAATGATTGTTATTTCACACGTAAGAGATTAAAGCTGGTGGCACCTTGTATGATCTTAATTTCTACATAATTATTGCAACAAGGCCTGTAAGAAACCGTGATTACTTCTAACCTCGATTATAGGGTAGGGTATTATGACCAGCAATTCTAATAAATAGCTTTTATGTATATTGTATTTCAGTGTTTCTTCAACATATCGTACGTAGGGTAGGGACAAACATTCGACTCAGTTTTTTGCACTTACCTGATTCATCCTTCTGCAACGTGATCCGGAAACAATATAATAATTGTGAGATATATAAAGCTTTTACAAAAGTCCAAGCGTAGGAATATTAATGATATGGAAATTGGTTTCATGATTTTTATGATTTAGAATTATTACTTCTCAAGGAGACTTTGCATCACAAACCAGAAGTCCAAAAGTAATAAGGAGAAGAATATAAGAAAACATTAACACGTTATAGCATCTGAACTTATAAATGTGCCACCATTCCTAACATACACACAAGTGAGCTTGTTACTATCTGACTGATCGTAGAAGTTTAAATTTAAGTAATAATATGTATCCTAGTGAGAGCGCGCATCATTATGTTACCATAGAGTAGCGTGTAAGCCTCATACTGATTACCTAAGGCTCAGTTGTAAAGACAAAAAAACATTATGTTCTGGAAGCCATATATTTGTACATTACTAAGAGTTCAATAGTGACCTTAAAATCCTACTATGTCGATAGTTTGATGTTGGTAAATTTCGTTTTCAGTCAAAATAGCAATATTTTGACACTTAAATGTCTTAACCTGGCAATAGGGCCCAACTGTATTGAAACGATAACTAATTTACTAATTTGGGGCTTCTAATTCGTTGTTTGTAGGAAAAAATGGATGGAAAAATATGAAAGGATTAAATGTTTGTCATAAATGTGATTGAAAAAATGATAACTTGAACACAGTTGATCTGTCTGAATGTAAATTATAGGCCACGCTATTTTAGTTAAGGAGGGCGTTGGAAGCATGATGGAAAACGGGTATGCAATAACAAGGATTCCACATAGTGTTACATTTATCATGCCCCTCCTTTGCACAATCTTAAATCGTAGCAGACACGGGGACATGAAACGTTATTAAAAAAAGACTAACTGTTCCTCCGTGTGAAGATTAGTCCAGATATTGTCGGCAACACATTCAAACAAATACAAGTAGGTCGCTGAGGTCTGGACATGCAGTACTGCCAAAGGTGAATACACTAGAATGCAGTCACAACAATATAGACAAGATTGAGGTAATTGAATCTATGTTCCTAAACGTATCGTTATCACTGCAGCTTGAAAGGTTGCTACGTATCGTCGACTGATAATTTAATAGAATCGCAACCATCAAATGTTATGACTTTACCTGCCATAGTGTCAAAAATAATTAGATGATTGTTAAATACATTGTACCTGCTGAGGATGCAATGTAAGACACTGTAGCCCACGTTCGCCAGTTGTATGTACAAATGCATCAATTTGAACAAAGTCATGACGTTTCCTGGCAATGCATGAAGCGATGGCAGAAACCGAACAAAAATACGAATCCTAAAATAGACGACAAGAGTCGAATTGAATATTTATTAACGGCTCTAAGGGGCTTCCTATTATTCCACAACTTGAACCCATTGTTGTCGGATATTCGCTATGCTTTAGCATACCTTATTAGAGGTAATCATCTATTCGACTTCATAGGTAATTGTAACACAGGATAGAACTAGAAGATTTAACAATTTAGAATCTAACGATTATAGGATTCTAGAAGGAACAACGAATTTCTGACGAATGCAAATGGTCACATGCTTGATTACATCGACTTTGAACTGGAAGCACTTGTCAATAAAATTAATAGAATTAAAGAAATGCAAATACAAGCGCCATCCATAAAGTTACAGTTTTGCTACCTCTGCCGAAATGACATTTTTTTCGTCAAGAACATAAAGGTGAAGGATGGCCAAAATAGACGCAGGAAGACGCTGGTTAACGTCCAGAAATAATTTCTAAAATAAGATGTCCAGAAATTGTGTTTATCACGCTATTTAATCTTATACTTCGATGAGTGTATGAGTTTATCAAGCAGTAATAGTTTCAATATTCATAGCTTCGATATTTAAAAAATTAAAATTTCCCTGTCAACGAAGCCTTTTATATATTAAAGAAATATTTGGTAGAGAACACAGGTCTTGAAGATGATCATATTTTCAATAGCTGTTCTGAAACAGAGACTGGGTGATAAAAGAGAAAGAAGTCCCTTCAGGAAACCACTTTGAGTGATAGAGTGTTTAGGAATACACTACGTATTTTCAAAATTCTGAAAACACGAGTCTCTAATTATATAACACACGAATTTAATATCAAGTCTCTTATGACTTATCATTCGACCACTATTTCAAGCTTTATTGTATTCGGGGCATTTTACAGCTGTCCCTTTGGAGTTACAGTTATTAATTAACTTCCAAATGATCACAAATCGAAAGGTATAGAGTATCCTCAATGAATGTGCCGACGTGTCAGCATCCCTAAAAGTGCTAATTCGAAAATGGTCATAATATATAAAGATGATATAATCCTGAATGTCACTGAATAAATTGTAAGAATTCAGAAATGGTGATTTAGTTCTAATGTCAAGAAGCGCCTTGTAATTTCAATGATTACCTTAAATAAAAAAAAATCTCCAACTCATTTCCAGCACAGTATAGGTTGTAAACAAGGTTAGGTTTCTGAATATAAACATGACCAAGATCATGTGGACAAGGAATTTACAAGGGGAAAATAAATGTCCTTATCTCATGTCCAAGTAACATGTTTGCAAAATGTATCGTAAAGTTTAGTTGAACTCATGGACACAAGTTTGCTTGTAATATGTTGTTAGAGCCGTGTAATTCAGATTTGACATAGGTAGCACTTTAAAGAATTGTCGACATTGCTAAATGTAGTCTTTTCCAGTGTCATAACATTTGGAGAGCAAGATGCAAAATGCATATATTATCTACTGACTCCCATCGTACTTCTTTCTCCTGTAATAGCATGTACACGCGTTATGGAGAGAGAGATGAGGAAAGGAGGGAGGGGTGGAAAAAGAAAATGAGAGATGATTTGAGAGATCTTTGATTGTTCATCTAAACATGTCATTATTATGTACAAAGCCGTCAAATGTTTGGTATTGACACCTTTCTCATAACGTTCACAATTTCATCCAAACTTTTGAATCGATATATTTATTTTTTCTTTTGACCATTTGTTTTGTCAGTCTAAATATTGATGCCAATTCGATTCATGTTAACATTTAATAAATGCAGAAGAAAGGTAGGAGGAGAAACGTATCCCATCATTAATGGCACAGTTCTGCAGTTATATACAACTAAATGGAGAATCCCTTAACTTCAGTAAAAATCACCCATACAAAGCCATCAAATAATTAGTTGTATAAATAAATTCTAATTGCCAAGACAATATTAGCCAAATGTGGTATTTAAATTGTTGCAAGCAAAACCAGTGTGCACGTACTTGTATCTGTATCTGGGCAATTATGAGAAAGAGAGAGAGAGATTCAGATGAGGTTTATGAAAGAGCAATGCTAATAAATACCTTTTGTGTATAGTTTACATCAACGAATCCTTAACAAATCTTAAGTAGGGTTAGGTTACGGATAAGGGACTGACCCATTTTCATTAACATGTTTCATATTTTTCCTACGCTTCCTGAACACAAAATATATGATTTGTGAGAGACATACAGCGATTCAAAAGGTCGACATTAGGTATGTTACTGATGCATCGTATAAAATCTAATAAAACGGTGACATTATTATTTATTATCTCTATGGTTAGGGATTTGTACTTATGTAGGAGAATTTGTATCCAACCCAGGAGACCGAAAGGGAGAATACAAATGATATAACCGAACCTTATCACGTACTAGCTTCTACGTTTCTGAACATGCCCCCACCTTCCTTCCAACATGTACACGTAATTTTGGTACCATCTGAGCAATGAATGAAAGTAAATTATGTGGCAAGATATAACGTAGTGAAATCCTTTGACATTATCTTTGCAGAGAGTAGGTTGTAAGTCTATTACTGACTCCCTGGAGCTTACTAGTGAAGGAGTAGCCTTTTTAGCTAGGATTTTAGACTCTTATCGTTTAACACCCAAAATGATAGGTTTGTTATATGTTCTGAATTCAGTCTACCTGTAATATGTGGGAACGGTAGATGGTATAAGTTACTTTCTGACACCAAACCAAAGACTTAAAAACGTTAAACAGTTAGCTTGAACCTACTTTCAATGGACTGGATATCATTTGAATATGTTCAATAATGTTTATAACCTACGTATTCTTTGCGATCATGATAACTGTCTCCATATTTTCTTGCAGTCCTAACTCATGTGTGATTGTTGGAAGTAGGATGCAATCGATGAATCTGCAGTCTACTTCCGTTTAGACAAGATTTTAATTGAAATGTAGAAATAAATACTGTTTATGTACATTACATAAATTCGATGATTCTTTGCACTAAACAACAATTTAGCCTAGTTCAAACCTGTTGGTGTGTATATTTAACTGTGTGCTTAACATTTGTGTTTATTTTAAGTTGTACTTCAGATAATGTAAACGGTGTTTAAATAGCTAACGTTTGTTAATTTTGCTAATAAATGTAATTTGAAAAGAGAATGTTGTGACGAAGTGTACATGGTTGGGGTGGGGTGTTCCCAATATTTTATTTAAACTATTACAGAAGTCCCACAGAGGCTCTGTTTTGTTGCAAGTTAAATTTAATGAAAGATAGATGCAAAGATCCGAGCCCCCAGTCAGCAATGCCGATGGTTAAATATCCAAGAAAAGGTTGAAATGCATGAATAACATTTTAATAACAATTCAACAATCAAACTACTCAAATTTCCAATTACACTCCTTCCGCTCGACTCTTTAATAAGCCTATTGCATCACTTTAGTAGCAGTGTAAGATTGATTTCTTCCTGTACTTGAATTTCTACGCAACTGTTGTATCCCTTCTCTCTCTCTTATTTCTGCCAATTCCTTCTCCTCTTCCTCTCCAACCTTTCTCCAGATTGATTCTCCTCCTCCTCGACTTTCTCTAGACACCTTGTCCTCCTCCTCGACTTTCTCTCCAGACTTCTTCTCTTCCTCCTCCTCTCCCAAGACTACTCTTGTCGACTTCGACTGTCTCGGCTACAGATTCAATTTCGTCTCCAACTCTTGAGGACTTGTGACCCAATGCAACCGGAAGTTCTCTGTCCAATTGGAAGCTTCCTGTGAAAACACAAGGACGGTACAAGGAGGGTAAAATCTTTCCCCTTAGCCATCTAATCTCACACTACACACAGCCTACCATCAAATAACGGCTATTAAATTGCCTCGTTCTGGAGTAAACCCTATTGATCTGCAATCCTTCCAGGCGAATACTAAATTTTCTCTTACGAGTTCGGAATGTATCATTCGGGTCTCAATTGTAATCACACCTTCTATCTCAATTTCGATTGGATATCGCTGTGAACCGATCCAATTAACTTAGGGGAGAATGTCCTTCTTGATGTATGTCAACGTGTGGATAAGAACACGCCCGTTCACCCAGTGGACTTCGTTTTGATCCTTTAACTAACCTTTAACATACAGGTGTGATAATGGCAAGCCTTTGTTGAGCAGTGCGATCGGTGTCCTTCGCTGACTAAAGTTTACGGTCTTTGGCTAGTCATGGTAACGTTGCTTAAGAATTCAACACTAACCCCGCGGCAATCTTTAGACATCAAACACATGGCGGAGGTAATATTCCTAAAACAGGTAGATTATAGCTTATACATGACTTTATAGCTGGGGCTTAGCAAACGCGACACAGGTGATATACAGCATACGTGTTTGAACCAGTGATTTGAATGGAGAGTGAGCGTAGTTCAAATTTCTGCTTTTGCGTGCAAAAGACAACAGTCCATTTGTTAACATGATTTAAATCTTTGGACATAAAAGGGTTGTAGCGCACATATAAGGAGAGTACTTCGATAAAGAAAGCAAACGTGATAAATTAACGTTCATGTCTTTTAAGAGAGTTTTTCACAGCAATGGTTTCTAACGGAATACACAGTTTGGCTTTTGTGATTATGGCTGTAAATTTCGACTGATTCGTGTTGCATAAGATTCACTTTTGCACGAAATAAATTAAAGATGGGAGAGCCCACATCGTGTGATCATAATTTAGAGAACATTAGTACAATATGGTCAGTAATATTCTTGTAGTACATTTAATTTGTAATTAGCGGTTACAGCATTTGATAGAGGAATGCAAATAAGTACATTGTATGCATATTTTATTTAAATGTTTGTCAAACAAATGTTATCTAGGGAAGGGTAAGTGGGTTGACACCACTTCTTTCATTACCAAGTTTTATCCTACTGCTGCACCCTCTGGATAGACAGTAATAACTGCGAGAGATACACAGCGTTTCCAAAAGGCCGATATTAGGTATATTACAGATAATTGTTATGCAAAATAATTGATTGGTGACTTTAGTATTTATCATCTCTATCGTCTGGTTGTGTTACTTTTCTTGGAGAGTTTGCATGAAAAACCCAGGAGTCCGAAAGTTAAAATGTACACGTACTTTTGGTACTATCTAATTCAAACTTTCGTGGCAATATATAACTTATTGAAAAGCTTTGACATTATATTTGCATAGAGTAGATTGCAAGCCTATTACTGACTGCCTAGGGCTAAATAGAGCTAAGTAGTAAAGGTTTAGACACAATATTTACCGTGAGCCATATATCAGTACTCAATAGTGAGTTCATACTATTGCTATGTTATTTATTTAAATGGGTAACATCTTTTGTTTTCTATCCAAAATAGTTTTAGTTTTGTTTCTACTTAAACTTTTGAAGAGGGGAAGAGGATCGGATTCTGTCTCTTTGTTTTGACATCTTTTTCATATTGTTCACAATTTCATTCAAACTTGGAGTCAAAAAGTTTCTTTCTTTTGACGATCTTTTTCGACCGTCTGAATAATAATTTCAGTTCGGTGTATTAAGCGCTAGGCATATATATCTCCCAACATCGGTGACAAAGATATGTCGTTATAAGTAACTAATTGGATCATTCCTTGAAATCAATTTTAATTCACCCGTAAAAGGAAGTAAATCATTCATTATATATGCAACAATTTATTGCAAGAAAACCATTGTGAGAGATGGTATTTAAACTGTTATAAGAAAGATTAATGTGCAGGTACTTGTATCTGTGTCTGGGTAATTATGAGAGAGAGAGAGAGAGAGAGAGAGAGAGAGAGAGAGAGAGAGAGAGAGAGAGAGACTGTCTATCTCGTGCATGCGGGCGCAAATGTTAAAACTTTGTTCCGTTATAGATACTAACTACCTGATGACGAAATCAAGACTGCTTACATTGTTTGACTTCCTTTTTAGAGAATGAAATAGACTATTAAAATGTGCATGCTCTTGGAGTTAGGACCAATGTTTTTACACGTAAGAACCTTGTTTGCATTTTATTGCAGTTGATTACTTATTTCTTCCCCAAATATTTCACACGAATTTTCAACAGTTATTTAAAATGTGTTCCTGACCGATATATTAAAATGATTATTACTTGAGCCATTTGTAAATGATAGCCGAGTTAGATAAATACATTTTTGAGATCTCCCTTGGGGTATTGAATCTACTTTGTTTGCCGCAACTTTATACTACCGCTTGATCTGGATAACCTATATATTGGCCCCCACAGTCTTTTTCATTGCAAGTTAAGTTCCTTATACAGTCTATTTTATTATTCTGAATTAGTTATTTTATTTTTTTGGTAACATTTTCATTCTCTTTGAAGCAGGCATAATTCGTATACGGAAGAGACACTGTTTTTAATGCACATTATCCTTGTGTTTTATACTCCACGTTACTTCCTTAAAGAACGGGACTCGTTGTTGAATTTAATATTGCTACAATAGGAGGAAAGCGTGACTGAACAAACTGTTCAGTAAATTATTTAGCCATGTGTTTATTCCTCAGATAAACTGCCAGCTTTATTGCATCAATGCAGTTTGCGCACACGTGAAGACATCCATTTGTTGTAAAGCGAGAGCGCCTAGTGTCTCAATAATAGTTTAAGAAACACTGTGTGTATACAACTTTTAACATCAAGCCCATGTCTCTGAGGTCCTTTCTTGATGAAAGATATATCGAATCTACAAAGCATACTGCACCTATATGTTTTTAATTTTGTTAACTATCCTTGCATTATCATCATAATTAACACACTGAGACAAAATGTCATTAAATTTACAATTTTAAAGCTTTCACTCTCTTTTCTTACAGCAACTCTTGTCGATAAGGACAGAGGTATGTTGTAAAGGGAATTACAACTACGAACGTATTAGATGTCTATCTCGAAGTAGATTTATTTGTGATCCAAAAGCTAAACCTCTCCCGATTGTAAATATGAAATTAACTAATATGCAACAGTACCAGTGCACTTAAAGTCATTATGCTAAGGCAGTCTAACGACAAAACCAGTATCAACGGACAAACAAAGTTATTAAGTACATTTAATGCTCATGTTGTCACCGGCGATTAACCAAAGAAAGTTAGCTAACGGCCTGCGCAAACACATTCCACCGAACCCCATCATACACAAATGAATCGTAAAGGTCATCGTATTGACTTCTTTAAAAGCATTCAAAAAATGCAAGAGATGCTCCATTTGACTGTGCGTTGTAGATAGTAATGAGATATATTAAGTGTTTGTACAATCCATCCGGGCAATTCAACCGTAAAACCCCGTTTTAAAAGGTCCTGTGTTGTGGTGGTTTTGGAGAGAGCTAGGAACCTTTGACAGGTAAGTGTAGTTTATTTTCAACTTCATTCTGGAAATTTTTATAAATGTATTTGATATGAAGTCCGACACTATTTTGAGAATTTGGATCCTTTTTATATTTTTCACAGGAAGAATACTTTTATTAGCAGTACTATTATTTATGATCCAATTTGCAGCATATATGAGTGGGACAACTGTTTTGCTCGTATCATCAATGATTTTCGTTAATTAACACAATCATTGTAATTAATTCGTTTGCAGTATAACAATGTATGTCATAGTTAGATTAATCACGGAATTTAATAAATTTACTTATTTGTGCACTTGATAGATAACCTTTTGTATATATATATATATATATATATATATATATATATATATATATATATATATATATATATACTGATTTTTAAAATACTTCTTTGTTCTCAGGACTGATCGTAAAGTACACGAACGTATAGTGAAGGTTTCAGTGACAAGCGAGTGGTCTTTCCTCAGAACAAATAAGCACACACACACACACACACACACACACACACACACAAGCGCAACCAAAATAATGCGGATATTTTAAATCTAACGTAAATATCATGCCATATTCAACGTATTTAGAAAAGGTCGATAATTGTATCGTGATAAAGGCAGAAATGAAACACCAAGTGAGAAGACGAGAAAGGGGGAGAATACAAATGTAAACATTCACCACCCATTGGCGCATTTTGCACTAACTGTATATTCTGAAACTTCAATTATACATGTTTCAGTGGACTGTAGGAAATGTTTCTCTGTCACGACATCAAAAGTGAAGAAAAAAAAAAAAACTATTACGTGTACTGCAGAAGCGTAAATACCCTTGCTGCGTTTTCATTTGCTACATATGGATGTACTTTCAGAATAAATGACATTTATCCGTTCTCACTTTTCCTTTGTCAATGTAGTCCCACAATGAATGTACACCCATATTTCATTCTGGAAGATAAGGCGTTGTTTCACTATTCAAAAAGGAAATTTACTATTTTTGTTCTTCTTGAACTGATCTATCATTGACTACACCATTATATTGGCATGGGATCCTACGCTGTACATTTAAGATAGGTATGTTATTTAATGTGAAATCACTACTTGCATGAAAATAAGAGATATCACCAGTATTGTTTCGCAGCAGAAAAGAAAGCATGACTCAAATGTTAAAACGAACCACATTCAAAACGTTTAAATAAGTATTAAAATTCTTAACGTTTGCAAATAGACCATGGAATTTGCCCCTTTACAATTTGACAAATTCTTTACCAGCCTTTACCGTCATGTTATTCTGAAAATTATTTGCAACTAGTTCGATTTTTAGATCATGGACATAGAATTAAATAGTTAAAACGCTGTAATATCGTAACATTTACATAAATTTATTTTATGAATGTTAGATTCAAAACGAATTCACAAAATGTCATCAGCTACATAAGTTCATTACAATGATAAGGTTATTATTGTATAAAAAAATTAATATATTATACGTGTAAACAAAAGACATCCTGGTAGAGTTACAAAATGTATTGTTCTTCTTAGTCTTTTCTTCCACAGGCGTATTATTTCAAACATGTTGACGAATCCTGTAGCTTTGATGTTGATAACAATCTCTATCAGTGAGTAGTAATTTTTCAAATATACTTGGAAAAGAAACAACGACGGTAAATAGAACAGTGCTCTTCAGAATTTATAATCTTTGTCTTGCACATGCTCAGTTATATACAGTCGTAATTTTAGTATGAATTGAACGTACATTTCATCGAATATCTAGTTAATTATTTTCAAGTCTTTGATAAGTTATGACGTGATTACTACTCACTGTTTCCAAATCTGACAAGGAAGAAACTACATAACCAGCAGATGCACCATTCATCCCCTCCACTGAAGGAGCATCAACGGTGTTATCGCCGACCGTAACAATTGATGATGACAGAGATAGCGATTCTGATGAAGAGGAAGATATAGAGGAGGTACAGGCAACATATGCACCAATGAGCCCTCATCTGAAATAGCATCAACAGTGGCATCACCATCTGTAACAAGTGATGTTGATGGAGACAGTGGTTCTGATGGAAATGAAAACGTAGGGTCAGTGCAGGCTACAGATGCACCAATGAGCCAGTCCGTTGAGGGAGCATCAACAGTGGCGACGCCATCCATAAGAATTGATGCTGACAGAGATAACAATTCTGATGAAGAGGAATATGTAGTGGCGGTGCAGTCAACATATGCACCACTGAGCCCGTCTGTTGAGGGAGCGACATCAGTGACACCACCATCTGTAACAAGATATCTTGATGGAGACAGTGATTCTGATGGAAATGAAGATGTAGAGGCAGTGCAGGCAACATATGCACCAATCAACCCGTCGGTTGAGGGAGTATCAACAGTGGGCATCAATATCCGTAACAATTGATGCTGACAGAGATAGCGATTGTGACGAAGATGTAGAGGTCGACGAGGTGTAGGCATCAGATACACCTTTAAGCCCATCATCTCAGAGAGCATCAATATATATATATATATATATATATATATATATATATATATATATATATATAAAGGATACAAATCATATGGAGAATAACAGCCCTTTCAAGAGCACTGGATCCAGCAAGGGATCACGTAAGTCAGGGATTGATTGAGATAACTGCAATAAACTGACGACTAATAGTGCAAATCTAGTACCTAACCAGCCTGAGCGCTTTGGACTCTTAATGAGTCTTTTTCTAAGGCATATACAAAACATAGACAAAACAAACAAATACAACACAAAACCCGTTGTGCTTCCAAAACTCTTCATGAATTAAACCTTTAAAATATATTATGTCTCAACCAGCCTCAATCAACTTGTTGCGAATACTGGAAAATATTTGTATGGACCTAGAAATCGATAAACCATGGCGACATCTATTACTTTGTGTACATTCATGTAAGCGCACATTATATCCCGGATATTTCATTCTTATAGTACACAGCGTCCGATTTCACTTGAGCTTTTCCATTTAATTAAACCAGGCCTCTTCTTTGGGCTAAAATCTCTTAACCCAAAGTAGTAAAGGCACATAATGAGAATCGTTGAAGGGCTTTTGACCAATACATGGTCTATAACTATTCAACAGCTTTACTGTCTGCTGGAGGAGCTAGGCAGGTTTTAAATAAGCCAAAATATGGCTAAGGATTCCTTTTGCCATTCTCAGTGAGGCTGGTATCACAGCTAATGTCCTGTTAGCAAAATTTAGCTATTTCTTACAAAGTTGTTCTTCACACTCTTAGGTAGAAACCAAATCTTGGATAAATGTATGCTTTGCCAAAATTTGGCTAGTGCCTTTTAGTATCACCCACATGTATGGTTGCAAAGGACCAAAATCTAGGTAACTATGATTAGCCCAATTTGGCTAACTGCAACATTGACCCTTTCCATAATATACTGTATGACGTTTAGACAGAAACCAACTTTTGGATAAATATGTATCCTTAGCCAAATTTTGGCTATTGACAGCAACAGCTTTTAGTACAATCTGCATATGTGGTTGTTAGAACTGAAAAGCTTAAAAGCTGTATAATTAGCCAAATTTGGCTATCCACCTCAGTGCCTCATACCATAATGTTCATGTGTGACTTTTGGGCAGAAACTAATTTTTGGCGAAAGATATGTTTAACAAATATTTCTTTAATAACCGCAAGAACTATTGTCATAAGCTGAAGGTGTGGATCAAAGAAATCATACATATTTTGAATAAGTGGATGATCAGCCAACGTTTGGAAGAATTGAAATAAAAGCTTGCAATAAGAATAAAAATAATGTTACTGTATTTCTTGACAAGTGTTTATACAGTAGACTCAAGATGTTTGGCACCCTTTTAATTGCAAGTGGAGTTTGGCAATAAGTAGTCAAAACCTGGTTTAGTGGCCACCTGCTTATAAAAGTCATCCTTTCCCCTCTCAATTTTCCAACAAGTTTGCCTGCAGATGTTGACCACCTGATCACTGACCACTAGTTTTGCTCCCATGGATCCTTGTGTATTGTGACCATCATTATCTAAGCATGTTTCTTCCCCCGTCACTGTACTACTCAGCCGCACTTAATAAGACATACTTTCAATCTCAACTGCCTAACTGGTTGCAACAACTGCCTCTAACTACATTTATTGCATATACGGTTCAGCCTATTGCAATCTTGCAATGTTCTGTATCTTACTAATCTGTTATCAATCCCCCTACCTATCTATCTACTTATATTTACTTGGTCAACTATTATTTCTTTTCTTTCTGTCTATATACTGCCTTACTTTCACATTTCCCCTCTCTCTCTCTCTCTCTCTCTCTCTCTCTCTCTCTCTCTCTCTCTCTCTCTCTCTCATCATCATCATCATTGCCTAGACACAGATACAAGTTCTTACAGACTGGTTTTGCTTTTAACAGCTGAAATGCCATCTCTCACAGCGGTTTTCATGCAATACGTTGTTGTATATATATATATATATATATATATATATATATATATATATATATATATATATATATATATATATATATATATATATATATAATGAATTATTTACTTGATTTTATGGGTGATTTTGAATCGATTTCAAGGAAATGTTCCATTTGTTTATTTGTAACTGCAGACCTTTGTCGGCCATGTTGGGATATATATCTGCTCACTAACCAATCCCTACATAACCTTTGTTAAACGGCCATTTAAATAAAATATGTATAACATGCATTTCTTTACATTGCTCTTTCTAATGATATATCCACTAATTAAAGTTAAATGTGCTACAAGAATATTCCTGGCCATATTATAATAATGATCTCTAAATTATGATCAAACGATGTCATTGAATCATATGCAAAACGAATCAATCCAAATTTAAAGCCATAATGGCAAAAGCCAAATTGTGTATTCAGATCGAAACCATTGCTGCGAAAATGGATCTTAAAATACATGAATGTTAAATTATCACGTTTGCACTCTGTATCGAAGTATTCTCTTTATATGTGCGCTACAGTCTTGTTATGTCCAAAGATTTAAATCACGCGTGCTAATAAATGGCCTGGTTGTCTTTCATACGCAAGAGCAGAAATTTGAACTACGCTCACTCTCCATTCAAGTCACGGGTACAAACACGTCATATGTTTATCACCAAGTTGTCTAAATTTATTAAAAAGAGTTAGCATTATGAAACATTACCTACTTAATGCAACCTACGCAATTAAGTCCCTTTTCTTAAACCAATCCATTGACAAATCAATACTCACAGACGGCTAATCTTTTTTATCAACCTATTTATATCTTTTTGTTCAGCTAGAAACGGGGACTAGCTCAAGGAACTGTAGATAATAGCCCACGCAAACCCCATGTCCCCTCCAAAAATATGTATTGTACCCGCTCAGTATAAACCTACTCTTAAATTACAAGAGCAACATCCATTACCTGTACATTTGACTTTGTAATTGGAAATTATAATTTACATTCGCCACTTCTCAATTGCGCTGTTCAATTAACCAATCAAGAAACGAAAATTAGACACATCTCCAAGCATGTACTATGTATACCATTCTTTTCCGACTTGCTAATGATCTAGTTATCATAAATATGTCCAGCTATTTTAATCGTGCATTGATTTATCGATCTAAGATACTAAACAATTGTCAGTGGGTATTTGAAATTCGAAGACCCTGTATTCAGATCGTTCAGCCACATGATCATCGAAACATGCTCACATTTGATTGAAATTAGCATTTGTTTCTTGGACAAAAGAACAGACATGTATTTCCCCGTCGAGAATTTGAAGAATGCAAGAACGGAGAAATTGAAATAAAGATGTTAAACTAAACGTATCTAGATAATGTGTTTAGAACCCTCTAACTTTAAAATTTTCTGTGTGCATTTGTTTATTCCATAGGAATAACTTAACACTAATCGCTACAGTATAATTTATGCATCGTGATAATTTTACATTTGTACGAAGAATGAAATTTATTTTTGGTTACTTATCACTGAAATGTATGCCTTTTATTGTGTAACGTTTTACTTACTGACATATGAATACAGGAATTAACGCTTAGATTGATTCTTTACGATCTATAAAAATAGCCAAAATGAATACGAAGGTCGCCAAGTCTTGATGATAGGTTGATTTTGCATTACTATAATGAATATAACCATAGCTGGTATGTTGATTTTCATTACTATAATGTGTATAACCATTGATAATATGTTGATTTTCCGTTGCTATAATGCATTAACCATTGATAATATGCTGATTCCCCATTACTATAATGAATATAACCATTAGTGATAAGTTGATGTCCCATTACAATAATGAATTTAACCATTGATGATATGTTGATGTATGTGTAAGAAGTAATTGATACCGTGCTGTATTATGACGTTTGTTTTACCATACAAGAACGTATGGGTATCTCGATGCGAACGAATGCGTGACCAAGGCAATTTGATAGCTGTTATCTGATGATAGGCTGTGTGTAGTGCGAGATGAGAAGGCTAAGGAAAAATATTGTACCGTCCTTGCGTTTTCACAGGAAGCTTTATAGGGGACAGGGAACTTCCGGTTCCATTGGGTCCCAAGTCTTCAAGCGTTGGAGACGAAATTGAGACTGCAGCCGAGACAATCGAAGTCGACAGAAGAGTAGTCGTGGGAGAGAAGGTGGAAGAGGAGGAGAAGGAGTCTGGAGAGAAAATGGAGGAGGAGGAGAAGATGTCTAGAGAAAGTTGAGGAGTACGAGGTAAATGAATTTGGAGAAAGGTCGCCGAGGAAGAGGAATAGGGAGAAAAAATAGAAAGAAGGGATACATCAGATGTGTAGAAATACAATGCCTTAGCTTCGAGAAGGAAATATATGTGTACAGTCATTGTCCGACTTCAATGAAAAAGGAATAATGCGCCCGGATAAGTTTAATTTATTCTGAAAGTGCATCCATATGTATCAATCGAGAACGCATCAAGGATATCTAAGCTTCTGCAGTAGACATAATAGTTTTTTATTTTTACTTTGGAAATGCAAACATTGTTACATGTGGCTGGTGACAGAGTAACATTTCCTTCAATCTACTAAAACATGTAGAATTGTCCTTTAAGTGTATACAGTTAATGGAATCATCGCCAATCGGTGGGGAATGGTTATATTTTTATTTGATTGTCCCTCTTTCTCGTGTTCTCCCTTTCTGTTTCGATTCTGTCATTAGCGCGATATTATTCTGGACCTTTCCTAAAAAGGTTGAGCATGGAATGATATTTACCATAGATTAAAATATCCGCATTATTTTGGTTGCGCTTCCATGTGTGTGTGTGTGTGTGTGTGTGTGTGTGTGTGTGTGTGTGTGTCTGTTCTGAGGAAATACAAATCGCTTGTCACTAAAACCATCATTATACGTGCTTATACCTTACGATATCTTGTAAGATCAAAGAACTGTTTTAGAAATCAATATATATATATATATATATATATATATATATATATATATATATATATATATATATATATATATAAAGATTTCCTATCAAATGCACAAATCAGTACATTTATTAAACTCTGCGAAAAAATCTAAATATAACACATATTGTTATATTGCAAACGAATCATTTAGCATAATTGTGTAAAGAAAACAATATAATTTATCATCGATGATATGAGCAAAACAGTTGTTCCACTCATATATGCTGCAATTTGGAACATAAATAATAGTATTGCTAATAAAAGTATTCTTCCTTTGAAATATATAAAAAGGATCCAAATTCACAAACAAATGTTGAACTTCTGATCAATTATATTTATAAAACTTTCTAAATTTAAATTTATAAGGATTCCTTTGTGTATGGTGGGGATTGGGTGGAACGTGTTTGCGCTGGCCGTTTGCTAACTTTCTATGGTTAATCGCCGATGGCAACTTCAGCATTAAATGTTACTCAATAACTTTATTTGTTTGTGGATACTGCTTTTGTCGCTAGACTGCCTTAACATAATGGTTTGAATTGCACTGGCACTGTTGCATAGTAATTACCGTAATATTTACAATCGGGAACGGTTTAGCTTTTGGATAAAAAAAAAAAAAAAAAAATCTACTTCGAGATCAACATCTAATACCTTCTTTGTTGTAATTCCCTTTACAACTTACCTCTATCGTTTTTGACTAGATTTCCCCTAGCAAAAGACAGCGAAATCTTTAAAAATGTAAATTTAATGACTATTTCTCTCAGTGTGTTAATTATGATTACAATGCAAGAATATTTTGAATAAAATTAAAAATCATGTAGGTGCAGTATGCCTTGTAGCTTTTTTTATGTTTCTTTCATCAAGAAAGGACCACAGAGACATAGTTGCATATAAAAAGTGCTGTGTCAACTATTATTAAGACACTAAGCAGTCTTGATCTACAACGAATGGATGTCTGCACATGTACGCATTTTTTATCAACCTATTTATATCTTTGTGTTCAACTAGCCACGGGGACTAGCTCAAGGAACTGTAGATAATAGCCTACGCAAACCCCATTTCCCCTCCAAAAATATGTTTTGTACCGACTCAATATAAACCTTCTCTGAAATTACAAGAACTACATCCATTGTCTGTACGTTTGACGTTGTAATTGGAAATTATAACTTACCTTTCGCCACTTCTCAATTATGCTGTTCGATTAACCAATCAAAAACGAAAATTTGACACATCTCCAAGCATGTGCTACGCATGCCATTCTTTTCGGACATGCTAATGATATGGTTATCATACATATTTTCAGCTATTTTAATCGTGCATCGATTTATCGATCTATAATACTAAACATTTGTCAGTGGGGTATTTCAAATTCAAAGAATCTATATTCAGGTCATTTAGCCACATGATCGTCTAAATATGCACACATTTGATTGAAATTGCAACTTGTTTCTTGAACAAAAGTACAAAGACATGTATTTCGAGAATTTGAATATTACAAGAAAGGAGAAATTGAAATAAAGATGTTAAACTAACCGTATCTAGAAAATGTGTTTAGAACCCTCTAACTTTAGACTTTTCTGTGTGTATTTGTTTATTCCATAGGAATAACGTAACCCCAGTCGATGCAGTATAATTTATGTATAGTCATAATTGTACAGTTGTATTAAGAATACAATTTATTTTAGTTACGTGTCACTGAAGTTTACCCCTTTTATTGCGTAACTTTCCACATATTGGCATATGAATATATGAATCAGAGATCAGATTCATGTTTAACGATCTATAAAAATAACCAAGTTGAATAATAAGATCGCTAAGTCTGTTGATTTCAATACTAGAATGAAAACCATTACTGATATGTTGATTTCCCATTACCACAATGAATATAACCATTGCTGATACGTTGACTTCCCATAACTATATAAATGAATATAATTATTGACATTTTTATTTTATATTTCTCTGTATTATACCTCTTGCAACTATATGACATGTTACACAATGAAGTTCTGAAAAGTAGCAGTGACATAAATTCATTTTGGCCAAAGTGGCGATATCAATTTTTGTGGGACTTCGCTGCCCAATTATAAACTATGTCTGCCCATAAGTATCTTATTCAAACCTATACTTCCATACCGGAGACCATTGGTTCTTTCTTTCTGCTGTTGCACATTGCATTTTTCCATTACTCTCCTTCTCCCCCCCCCTTCGTTAGACTAACATAATTATAAACTTATATCCACGCACGAAATATGTCATAAACAGAAACATAGTTTTAATTATATATAGAAATAGTCATTCGTTTAGCAAAGTCCATCACTTATAGCATTATTTGTAGAAACGAAGTTTATACACTATCCTAACATTAACCTTAACTATCCTAACATTAACCTTGACTATCCTAACATTAACCTTAATTATCCTAACATTAACCTTAACTATCCTAACATTACTGTAAAATTTTGTAAGGTCTTCATATCGACATAGTATTGTAGCCTTGGCACACAATGAAATAAAATGTAAACTGAAGAAAATTTTCCAGTGAAAAAATATATACTAAAAGGAAAATTTATATTTTAGTAGATTGAGGAAAACATGTCCTGCCTGAATAGGAAACTATTGTACTATCAATCTTGGTTTCGGATAATTATATTTACTAATATCTACTGAACAAATGTAGATATCTTGCAGGATCCATTTCAATGTACTTTACAGAATAAAATGAAATAGGGCGGACGCAATTTTTCTTGTTTATGGTACTCATTGTATCAGTTAGTGTACTATATCGTCGATTTCGTGAGTCATTTAGAACATGTTTCATTATTAACCTTTACGTGTTTTTAAATCTTGTCAATCTTTTTAGCTGAATGCAATACATCGAATAAACTGTTCTATATTATTTTATAGGTTTCTTCACTTCTCCCTTTCGACGGTCCGCAATTACAGAATTGGAAAATTTCACCTATTAATAATGCCACTAAGAGTAAGCTACTTGTTTATTTCCACAAGATGCAATAATGCAGCACATACTTTAAAGTATCTCTTGTTGTCAAGCACCTTGCAACAATTTGCAGATGTGTTCAGAGTTCTGAAATTAAGCGAAAAAACCATGAATGTTGCTTACTTCAGTTTGAGGTTTGTTTACTGGCTCATATTGCCCGGTTATGCAAAAAAGTATTTCA
Organism: Megalonaias nervosa; assembly: GCA_016617855.1. Taxonomy (NCBI): domain Eukaryota; kingdom Metazoa; phylum Mollusca; class Bivalvia; order Unionida; family Unionidae; genus Megalonaias; species Megalonaias nervosa. Next base: position 26,797 of record JAECUM010091028.1, read on the forward strand.
TTGTTTTAATCATCAACATTATTTTCGTACTTTATATTGTATGTCGTGTATACTCAGCTTATATTTTAAATCATTGTAATATCTTACCGGCTCCGGAATTGCATTGAATAAAGATCGAAGATAAAGCATCCAATTATTTCATTTAAAAAATTTCATGTCAGTTCAAACATGCAGGGAGGAAAATGACTGGGTTAGTGTGATTTCAAAGAGTGAACTCGTGTATTCGTAAACGAAAACGTTACACTGACCATGTCACTTTTGAATAATAAAGTGTATTATTTACATTTGGATAGTTTTGTTGCCACAGACTGATTGGGTCGTCCCGGCTATTCATAAGGTTCGGGAAAAAGACCCAATGAAAGATAAATATGTATTAGTGACATATACAAATACATTGACAGATAATGTAATCTTACTGTTGGCGGCAAACATTCTAGATAAGTAGAATAATTTTATAGAATAACGCAATCTGGATTAGTGGAATAAACTGGCAACAGCTTTAAGAACCAATTGGCTTTATATGGTACCTTAGGGCAGAACAGGTTGGTCTACAAGGGGTTCATGCTAGCAGAGTTTGTGAAAACCCAAATCAAGGAATGGAAAGCAGAACATGTATCACAGAGAAAAGCAGCAAAATGAAGAGGGAAAATCATGCTGACTTAACACAGTGGAAAGCGCAGAGGCACGTGAAGCTAGTTAGGACTGAGGATGTTCCAGAGAGAAGGAAAAGGGAACTCCGTCATACTCTCGAGATGGAGAAGTTGCTGTTACCGGCAAGGTCTGCGAATGGTGTAAGTTGAAGCCCTGTTCAAACGCATCTGCAGGACTGCTGATAACCGTAGTGTAGAACTTAATTTGCGAAAGGAATCGATCGATGATGTTCTCATTCAGTTTGACACACTTGCGGTCGTACATAAGATACCCTAAACCCAATATGCATCTTCCTTAACCTGGCCATGGATCAAGTGGATGGCTACGGCGTAATGAAAAAGGCACTTCTATGTTATTACCAGCTCACAGCCGAGAAGTATCGGAAACTTTCTCGTGATTCCACGAGATAATCTGCAGAAGCCCGCTCGCAGCTGCACATCATTTTGGCATTTTGTTCCAGAAGTGGATGAAGATGTCCGACGTTGAGCAAACTTATGAAGCGAATCTCAAGGATTACTTCATGAGAACGTACCGACGGGAGTTAGTTTTCTGGAAGAAAGTTAGCAAATATCTTTAGACGAGATAGTTACAAGGCCAAGAGGTATGACTCGATTCTTAGGGAGTAAACATCGACTCAGTCCCCCTGAGTAGCGCTGAATGGCTGAGGGAGTGACAGAAGGGCACAAACGTAATTTTGAGGGAAAGAATTGGAGTGGTTCGACAGGTATGACATTGTCCCACTAACCTGGAAAAGCTCAAGCGACAAAGAAGGGTGTTGCATGTCGGCGGGAACTATCTATGTGCTATAACACTAAATATCTGGGGCATTTAGCCAGAGATTGTCTTAAACACAAACTGGCTCACAGGAATTACATCGACGATAACACCTGTATGCCGATCCACACTGCGTCTGCAACCTTGAACGGAGCCGTTGCCTCCATCTTGTACGACACTGGGTTCAGCTATCCGGCCCTTGTCGACTAGACTTACGTGAAACCAGAGGACTACATGGGTGCAGTTATACGGGTGTAGTAAGCCAGCAGCATGCGCGTGTCGTTGCCCGTAGCCACCATAGACCTTGATCCCCAAATTTAAAAGGAAACATTGATGCCGTGTGTCTATCAGGTTTGTCAGACGAAGTAATACTGGGTTGTTGTCATATGTTGCCACTGCACAATCCAGACAACTGCAGCACACAAGTACCAGTGGGAGCTGTATGCACCAGGTCCAAGGATCGCGGGACAAAGTGGATACCGATTGAAGCTACGACGTCGCCTGTACGTAACTTCTTACCTGCCGAGCTGAGAAAGTGCAACAGGAAGATAAACCAACGTTGGCGTAGTTGTGGAAGCATGATGAGGACAAAACGAAAAGGAAAACTCAGGATGGAGAGGTGAACTTCATCTGCAGAACCGGGATTCTTTTACCGCCATGCAAAGAAGGGGCACCTCACACAATTGTTTGTGCTTAAGGAGAAGCGAGAGGAAGTGCTGAAGCTCATTCATGAAAGTCCACTTGGGAGACACTTATGAATTGACAGATATGCGACCGTATTGTCAAAGAATTAACATGGCACTAGATCTACCGCGACGATAAGCTGTTTGGTCTCTCGTGCGACAAGTGCCAGGGGATGGCACCGAAAAAACGATCACAGGCTCATGCTTCTGGAAACTGCACTTGTGATCGATGAATCGTTTCAACGTGTCGCGATGGACTTAGTCGGTCTGAAAAAACCCATATCGGGACACTGGAATGGACATACCCTGGCATTAATTACCCTACACTCTACCCGAAGGCTCTCGCATGGCGCGTTATCGACTGGGGATTGTCGCGGATCCTCTCCTTGGGAATTGGCCACGAGTAGAAGTGATTGAATATTTCAAAGAACATGAATTTTAAACTTGATTTCTACCTAAGTTGTGAAATGTAAATAGTAAATAAATGAGTTCGCCGCTGTTGTTCTTCTATGTCCCAGGTGCGGTATTTCCTTCATCTTGGCTAGCCAAGGTTCCGATATCTTAACTCTGTCTACACCTTGGTGGATCGAACAGATATTTCTGTGCTTCGGGTGTGTGAATTGTATTAGATGCGGCGGTAAGCCACCGCATCCAATCAAAATTAAGTTGTTCAAATCTGAACACTGTTCCTACATGATCGAGACAAGGGGAGCGTATAACTTGAATGACCTCATAAATAAGCAATTTGCAATTGCCGGTCCGTGTTTTGTACAAATGTCTTTCATTCAAATAAACATGTAATGGTTTATCTCTGGTACATCATAGTCATTCTTTCGATGTTAAACCTACAAAATATCAGTTTGAAGTTAATTGACTCCACCATTTTTTGGCCAATGTATAATGCACCGCTGTTAAACGCTATTCGTTTGTTGGCTTTATATACTAAAGGAGGCAACTCATGAAATCCCATTGATGTTGTTGTCACAAAACAAAAAAAATCTCTGTTCGATCCGCCAAGGTGTAGATAGGTTAAGACATCGGAACCTTGGCTAGCGAAGATGTATTTCCATGCGTAAAATCATATTTTTAAATAAGGCATCATTTAAGATTGGCACTGCATACTTTTGTACCATATCATATCTGAATCATATTAAACTGTGGAGAACCTGCCCCAAAGACCGTTACGTGAAGTTTAACTTCTCATTAGAGGGTCACAACAATGAGTGACCTAAGGCAGTTATTCAAATATTTAAACATGTACATTAAACATGCAATCGTTTCAAAATATATGAACGAATCGGGATCAGACAAATGACTTGATAAATTCCATTCAGTTGTTCATGTCTGGTTAAACGTGGGTAAGAGAACTCGTGTATGAGTACGCAACATAGATTGCTGAACATTGGGTTAACATCCCAATCATAAGACAAACATATATGTATATAGCTATACAATATACTTGCAACAGAGGAAAGGAAATGTAATGAGAACAAAATAAGCATTTTAGAACGCAGGTATAGTGAACCATGATCTTGGTATATATCAGAAAGATTGCCTACAAATATCAGCAATCACATTTAGGTCTTCCATCCCATTAACTAATATGCATTTTATGTGAGGTGATTCGCTGCATTTTCAAAAAATATTTCATATACCGTTAATGTTTTTGTGAAAATTCTAAGATCTTCTTTTGGCATGAAATAGAAATTAAAAAAGCATAACAAGCATAAGATTTCGATTTTGATCTTAATAAACAGACAAAGAGTCAACATATTTGGAACATTTTTTTTTCTAGTCTCTTAATCGGAAATTTATCTCAAACGGTGTTTATATCTGCAAGCAATTTTACGTAAGAGAGACTTCGAGAATTTATCTCCATGTAGACTTAAAGTTTTAATCAAAAGATCTAATCTCTCTATGCTGATGCTAAGTTAGTCATTATGCAAGATTACGTACTTACGTACTTCGCATTTAAAGCCCTTTTCTTAAGGCAGTCGAGCGACAGATTAATAACAACCTGATTACATCTTTGTCGCCCAACTCGACACAGTTACTAAAGCAAAGAAGTTCAGACGATAGATTACACAAACCACCCTCACCCTAACCCCCCAAAACAAAATAGAGAGGGTCATTGTATCATCTTTATAGAATCCCTCTCGGGAATTAAAAATACTACTTCCATTCACTGTGCATTTGACACGGTAATCGGAGATGATAATTGACGTTTTGATGGTTGTCAATGACACTGTTCGAGTATCCAATCAGCCAGAGTAACTAAGACCCACATCCAGACATTGATTACGTCCTCCATTTTTTTCAGACTAACCAATTGTAGCAAGAATGTTTTCTTGCGACAATTGGCTTGATTAAATATTTACACACTTTTTAAACCTACATCGATTTTTCAATTGATAATTGCCTCAAACACTCCGTGGAGGCCTTTGAAATTCAACTTTTCTATATCCTCTAAACATGGGCACAATTGATTCCAATTACCACATGTTTAGTGGCACACACGTATGTAGAAATGCATTTTCCATCGATAACTGTAAAAATAAAAGGAAGTATAAATTGAAATAAAAATGTAAAATGTCAAACTAAACTCGCGAAGAAAATAGGTGGAGAACCCTCATATGTTCAGGCCTTGTGTACATTTGTTTTCTTCCATAAAAATAATGAAACCTAGACTGCATTATTTTAATGCTTGAACATTTACACTGTGATTTTGTTTTTTCCCAAAAATAATGCTTCATCGTCTCGATCATTCCGACGTATGAATGACTACATACTTTCAGTTACTGAGAGGAAATGACGAAGAAAAATGCAACGAATAACACAGAAATCAAGGGGAATGGTTTCAGATATTTATATTCCGATATATTTAGCATATTTATGTTTCCATCAGCAGACATGAATAACCAAAGTTCCATCTCACGAACCAAGTTGAACTTTAAAATTATTTATCTTCAACATTATATTTCTAAGCAGTAACTATTTACGATTTTTAGAATACTTTTAATTAACTTACTTCTAGTGCTTTATGAAACGTAAGTAAGAATTAGTAATGTACGACTGTACACTAAATACATTATCATCTTTTCGAGTGAATATTCTTACAGCAACATGTTTTCAAGTTGGCTTAAGATTGGTTTTCTTGATTTACTGAAATAAAACACGTTTTGTATTACTATATCCATTTTATTGTATATTTTAATTCATTTGCTTTTAGGGCTACATGAATAGTCAGAAGAAAGTAATAATGTAAGAGCGTGCACTAAATATATTTACATGTTTTGGAGATAATTTACTTTTACACGAATATCTTCTCAGACGACTTTAAAATTCGTTTACAAGATTGACTGAAATAAAATGTGTAATTTATTATTAAACCATCGTAAAGTACAAAAACAAATTCTGTCTACTGTATAATAATGTATGCAGCTTGGAATTTATATAATTTTACGAATAATAAACATCATCGTCAAAAAACTTATCACTGAATTCAAAACAACAGCAGAGGGTAGCGTCATGGTCCACTACTTTTTACTATCCTTGGGCGGCAACAAATATGCGGGTCGGGTCGTGTAAACATTTTGATACCAGATCCACCTACCCCCTGGATTGCTGGGAGTCTGACATATGTATACGTCACTGCATATACAAAATGTGATGGTTATATCCGCCCAGACGAAACATCACGCTTATAAAATGCGTCCGCTTTTCTTATTAAGACACGTCAGTCTAAAATAACATGGCTGGGAATGCAATACTCAGTCTTGTAGGATGCAATTGAATCTTTCAGTATCAAGTTCGTGTATCGGTCATTTTAAGGAGAAATGTATGCCGAAAAAATAACAAACTTGTGATTGAGAGAAAACTTGTGACCGTTTTACAGTGCTTTTATAAAAACGTCCACTTGTTGAATTTCCTAGGACGAAATTATTACATCCAAAAAACAAATGAAAAAACAAACAATCTGGGAACAAATAAGAAAATCACCTTGTTCCTTCAAGATGTTAAAACGACTCTGACAGAAAAAACATCAAGAATGCGTATTTAAATCCCAAAAACATAATTTCAAGTCTCGCGAGATTGGTCATGTGGTCTCTTATTACAAGAGATCTATTGCGTACACCAGTGTAGCTCCACTTAAGAACCAATCATAAAAAAACGCTGTTTACACATGGCGATCACGCCAGCAAAGTATGGCCTTGATACTGACCAATCATTTTAACTTCCTGTTTACGAACTTCCCAACCCAAGACGAACGAGGTTAACTAAAAATAATTCTCATGTAACACGTTTTACGTCTTAGATCAACAACGTTTACTGAAAAAAGAATTTCGAATCCCTACAATAATCATTACATTAAAATGTAATGAAACAAAAATGAAATAAAAAAATTAATTTTAAAACTAACACACAAGCAAATTAAGTACATATACGCAACAATATATATATATATATATATATATATATATATATATAGAGAGAGAGAGAGAGAGAGAGAGAGAGAGAGAGAGAGAGAGAGAGAGAGAGAGAGAGAGAGAGAGAGAGAGAGATATATATATATATATATAGACATTTACTCGAAACCAACCGACAAACACCAGTATCTCCTCCCCACCAACTGTCATCCAAAACACTGCATTAAGAACATTCCATATAGCCAGGCATTGAGGATACGCAGAATTTGCTCCGACGATGAAACATTCCTAAAACGGTCTGAAGAGCTATCTAAACATGTAATTTGCCGAGGTTACGACAACGACCTGATTGCCGAGGCAACCCAAAGGGCTAAACAAACAAACCGCGATGACCTACTAAAATATGGAGAGAAGGAAAAGGCTGATAGGATGCCATTTACCCTGACCTACCATCCAGACAAACCCAGAGTAGATAAAATCATTGCGTAACACTGGCCCATCGTGGAATCGTCAGACGCACTAAAGTTAATCCTTCCGAACAAACCTGTAGTAGCCGACCGGAGACCAAAAAACCTCAAGAACATCCTAGTCAGAGCGAAGCTAACGCCAGTCACTAGTCAAGACCATCCTAGTCAATCTGGCCCCTGTGGCGATACAAGATGCAAAACCTGTCAACATATGATAGAGACCAGGACATTTTCTAGCACAGTGACTAGAGAAAAACTAAACATACATGGTCCAAACAAAAGATGCAAAACTAAGAATGTAATTTATCTCATCACAGGTAAGATCTGTAGCCTTCAGTATGTTGGAGAAACTGAAAAGCTACACAAAAGGATAAACCTTCATAGATCTGATTAGATGACAAAAAAGCTGTACAGATGCCAGGTCGCGGAACACTTCTCCTCCCCTGGCCACACTTTCAGTGATATAACACTTATTGCAACTGCTAACAACCCCAACTGGAGTTCCGAAACCAGGAAAGAAAAGGAATCTTACTGGATACGCCGCCTTAGAACATTGAAACCAAGCAGTGTAAACCAAGTAGACTAGAAAAAGACAGCAATGTACAAATAAAACTTTCTTTTACAGCCGACACATTTTCCTTTAGAAAAATTCTGTAAATTTTCTTGATGGCCTACAATTACGACTATAACATTGAAATATCCGGGATGTAATGTGTGCTTACATAAATGTACACAAAATAACAGATTTCGTTATGGCTCATCGATTTCTACGTTAATACAAATATTTCTCAGTATCCGCAACAAGTTGATATAAACTAGTAGAAACATACTACATGTAAAGGTTTAATTCCTGTAGAAACAACCATGTAAAGTTTTGCAAAGACTACGGTTTTTCTGTTTTTTGTTTGTCTTGTCTGTGTTTTGTATATGCATTTGACAAAGACACATTAGGAGTCGAAAGCGCTCAGGCTTGTTAGATACTAGTTTTGCACTGTTCGTTGTCAGTTTATTGCATTTATCTTAATCAATCCCTGAGACACGTGACCCCTTGTTCGATCCAGTGCACTCTTTGTATATATATATATATATATATATATATATATATATATATATATATATATATATATATATATATATATATATATACTGTACAATGAATTTTTGTAAAATATGAGGTGGTGGTGTGCCACCTCTTGCGCCTGTTCCCTCGACCTGCCCCACCTGAGGTGAATGACAGTCACAGCAGACGTTGACCGAAAGAGAAAATTCATCGATTCTAACAGTATATGAAATTGAACATCGCTCACCAGAAGGAATATAGAAAAATCTATATACTTTCAGAAAACAGGAAGGACACGAAATCAGATTTATCCCTTTACGGGTTTAAAGTATATTTCCAAGGGAGCGCACGACCTGTGCGGACGCATTGACCTTATATTTTGTTTTCATTAGGAGTGTTGTAATTGCTCGTTGAAAACCTTTACGTCTTTATTTCAACAAATGTGTGTGTTTTTCTTCAACTGTTTATATAGACTGATATTTTTTTGTAACATAAATCAACTTTTTCTCATTGAGCATCTTCTATGAACAACAGTTCTGACCACTACATGCTGTCCCTTCCCCATCCCCACCGTATGCGGGAGGTCGTGGGTTCGATCCCCGGCCGAGTCATACCAAATACGTATAAAAATGGTACTAACCGCTGCCTCGCTTGGCGCTCGGCATTAAGAGGTTTGTGTTAGGACTGGTCGGCCTGGTGTCAGGATAATGTAACTAGGGGGGACATCATGATACATGTCTGCGGCATGATGCCCCAGTGCTAGACATCACTATAAACTGCCACACTGCAGATATCGTAGCGATACGACTGAAAAATTGTTAAAGTTACGTTAAAAATCCAAATCACACACACAATACTTAGTTGCCACTGATTGTTTCATCTCTAAAGGTTAAATATTCCAAACGATTCTTACATTTCTAGTATTTATAAAGCTAGAATCTATTTCTTAAGACAGAAGGCATGGATATGCTTCTGGTAGGAAAAGACTGTATGGAAAGCAAAAGAGAAATACAAATATTGCGATAGTTCCAAGGAAACTTATACAGCCTTAAATAAGCATGACTGATATTGACCTTTTAATGTAGGTTCCATGTGTCACAGAGGAAGGCATTTCCCAAGGTTACACTTTAGGTAACATCACAATGAATGTGCCTATGTAACCTTTAATTCTGCACCAAGGCTTTTAGATACGAGATTGCTTCAAACGGTAATGTCTGCGTTCTCAGTCTTCCAACACTTTGTTTACGAAACTGCATATCGTGTCATTGAGAGAGAGAGAGAGAGAGAGAGAGAGAGAGAGAGAGAGAGAGAGAGAGAGAGAGAGAGAGAGAGAGAGAGATTTTACATCACTGTATCCGATTTATTACTTTTCTCTAGAACATTTAGATTTAACAAGACAATCTGTTGTAGATATTCATCTTCGAGCTCGTGTGGTAACATTAGTTATTGTTAATTACAGAGCAATAGCCGTTATACTTAGCGATAAATCTATGTTACTCGAAGGTGTTGGTGGACGAATGAGAGTTATTGATGCTCCAGTAGAAAACATGTAATTAGATCGTTCATAATATTAATAATGTCATACCATCACGTTAATGTGAGTCTGACTCCTGATCAGATTAAAAAGGCTGCAATCAGCATCAAAAAATAATTGTGGAATAAAAATGTCGCTAAAGCGAGAACAGATGACCGGTGCAAATAAACTATCGTTGACCGAGCGTCAGTTCAAAAACTTCAATGACGCTAAAAAATCAAATAAAGGAGTTAAAATTAATCTTTCTGCGGGCGCCATCAAAGATATTGCTAAAACGGGTGATATATTTCCACTTCTCGCAGCAATACCAGCATTAATAGCAGCTGCAGCCCCAGCTGTTGCAAAGGCAGCTGCGTTAGGTGCTGTTGGAACAGCTGCTGGAATGGCATTAAAGAAAGCAACAGGAAAGGGAATCAAAAAAAAGGGAAGAGGTTTAAGATTACCAGGAACCCCGCCTTCGTGGTACGGAATGGGTCTAAGATTACCAGGGACAGTTTGCTAATAACACCCATGTCCAATTTTGATTTACTTAATGCTGCTAAGCAATTAAAAATAAAAAATTTCAGAGGTGTTTTTATGCGCGATCAATTACCTACCGTTGCAATGCAACATGAAACCGGTATTATTAATCTCGATAAAAATTCTGGTCCAGGCACGCACTGGGTCGCATATGCAATTGATCCACGTGGAATTATTTGTTTCGATTCGTATGGATTAGCACCACCAAAAGAATTTTTAAAGTACGTTACCGGCGATATTCCAATCTGGTATTCAACGTTACCAACACAAACATTAACTGATCCTCCAATATGAGGTAGTGAAACCCTCGCTATGCTTGATGCTGTATCAAAATCAATAGCACCGCCTCATAAAGTCGTGCACGCGTTCACTACGCTACGTCATAACACTTAAACTGATATCAGTAAATATAATGGTAGATATTTATGGAAGATCCTCAGGTAGAGCTCAGAAGGTCGATTTATCTAAATATGCAACCATTGATCAGCTCAGAAATGAAATCGATGATTTATTAAATATAACAAGTGTGGATCAAAATGAAGTCGTCGTTTTTCAGGACAAACAAGGACGATTAAAAACGAGTAATATACAACTACTAGATGTACTTATACGAATTCCCAACGCGGTTGTTAATAATGTCGTTACTTTCACTGATCATAGTAAAATACAGGATTCCGGTAAGTCGGTTAACGATTATGTTAAGAAAACTGGTGATGTATTTACCGGTGACATTATTATGTCAGGAAGACAAATTACGTATCTTGGAGATCCAATCGCAGATACAGACGCAGCAACAAAAAAATACGTCGATGATCAAGAATCCAAATACGTGTCAGTGCGCGGTGGTATAATGCGTGCATTTCTCAACATGAATAGTAATGGTATTAATAATCTCAGAACACCAGAAACAGATTTCGACGCTGCAACGAAGGAATACGTCGACGATAAGGAAATTCCAATAACGACTTCGTTAACGACTATCAATGATGGGATTACTGCATTTAGAACTGAATATAATAATCATATACAAACATTTCTAAATTTTCGTAGAAATATAAACAGATCTATTAACGAATTTTTTGGAACTCCACCAACTGTTATTATTAATCTCGCTGACATTAACGCAAGACTCAACGATATCATTAGTGGTATTCCTAATATTATTCAAAAAACTAATCTCGTTAAAATTCCTCACATGCAGATCATTAATATTGTGTACACAGTCGCATCAGGAAAGGCAACATGGTCGCAGGAAAATAACACTTTTAAACACACTGCAGAGGTTACTGGTGTATACAGATTATCTGTATTTAGTAGTGCAAAATTCAGTATATTTACCACATTTCCATGGCGTCATTCAACCGATGATTTTTCTGGAATTGTGTCTATAGTATTAAATAAAGTTGTCGAGGAAACGTTTATGCTAATAGCGAATGATAAAAAGTTAACCGCAGCGACTTATTGGTGGTGTATTGAGTTTGTAGCTGAAACTCCCGAATTAGTTACTTAAATAAGTATAATGAATCAAGAATCATTTATCGACGTTCAACGTCACAGATACGCTCAAGTATGTGAGTGTCAAACTAAACTAAACAATATCATCGACGATTACACGATAAAGGTAAAAAAAAATATCGTCGTCGTATGGTCGTTATTGATATAATGGTATACTCGGTTTCTGCTGTTATTGCTGGAACTGGATTATTACTATCAACAATAACGATGACAGCGCCTGCAGTTGTAACAATTATAGTTTCAACGGCAACAACATGTGCAGGTATTTTCAGTATTATCGCTAAGAAAATATCTACGTGTACGAATGATAAACTAAACGAGTACGTAATGAAATTGCACACAGCAACAGCCGCATACACTGAATTATGCTCGTATATTTCAGCGTATCTCAGTGATGGTAAAATATCCGATGAGGAGTTCGTAACGATAATGAAAACCTACGATGAAGCATTCATAGTGGAACGCGATGCGTTCTCTAGTGATAATAACGGAAAGATGGAGAATTAAATAATAACGATAATAATAATGTCAGAGTCGCAATTACTTCAGCAGATCGTAGCTAATACAACGCCGTCAAAAACTACTATGATATCATTAAGTTCAACCAATCCTGAATTTAGCGTTAATTTTCCAACTGCAATTCCAGCAAAGGAAATAGCATTAGCGCAATTACGAGTTTATTATAGTTGGCCTAATATTAGATCAAAACCGTTTGGTGGACAACAACCAAATAATTCACTAGTATTTGCGAATAAAAATAAACCGGATGGAACACCTGATTGGCAAGTTGTTGGAATTTCAACGGGCAGTTATCAAATAGAACAGATTAATGATGAATTCCAACGCAGAATTAAATCTATTACAGGAAAAGAATCTAAGATAGCGATCACTGTTCACGAACCAACACTATCAGCGGCGATTGAAATAAATTCTCCTGATTACCTCGTAGATATTTATCAGAGTTCGATCAGGTCAGTGTTAGGATGGCCTGAAGTTGCACCTGTTTATAATGGAGTTTCAGAACCAACTAAAAATGAGTTTAAAACGAGTGAAGAAAAATGTATTAAAGATCCAGAATATCGAAATAAAGATCCATGGAAATATATATTTGGATTTCATGATCCAAACAACAATGATCATTACTTTACCGATTTTGACGGTAAAAGGGTCCCCAAGATATTTAGAACAGTATTTATTCTTATCAAAGGGGGGAGCCAACCTATTCCTGATGAAGAACTTTTTAAAGAACTTTTAGATGATCTTAAACCTGAATACGATAAAACGTTTAATGATTTAAGAAATTTACTTACTTCATTATCTCAACATTATGATCATAATGTCAAGCAGCAAATAATCGAGTTAATAAAACACTTAAATGGTATCCTATTCGATTTATACATAGCCAATCGAAATATTATAAACGTTTCAATAACATCATTAGGTAAGCAATTATTTCTTGATTATTATAAAATAAGAGAAGAACAATCACAAACATTTATTATACCAGATCTAAATAACGCTGAAATGAAGAAATCATTAAATGATCTTATTGAAGAATATTATCCGGGAGTAATTGAATCGTGGAGAAAAATAGCCCCACCACCGGCTATACTAAAACACAATAACAATCCCTTTGGTGCCGGTAGACATATATCGCCGGACATTGTAAATATAACAACAACAATTGCAATCAATCTGGTATGTGATGTTATTGAAGGTAGCTATCAGGTAGATCTTTCTAAATCTAGCCAAGCTCAGCAAGGGTATATATTATTCAGTTTTAGTCCGTTGGTCCCTCCCGGTTCTTTACTTGTATCAGAACCAATTAACCCCGTATACCTGCGAGTTCATAATCCATTTCTGACAAGAATAAATTTCAAACTCACTGACCAGGCAGGAAACATTTTGGATCTAAGACAAGAATCTCTTAATATTAATTTGTATATACGCTCATAGAACGTCTGATTATTTAATCAGGGGTACAAAAAAATAATCTGATGAGTAAATACATGAATAATAATCAAATTTCTATGATTAAAGCAATTGTATATATAATAAAGCGAGATAACTCGGCTATCTCTCTGCGGAGTAAATTGAACGATTATTTCCCTTACTACGTTACCTGCACAAATCCAGTTGTGTATACGTGTATAGCGTGTTAGTCCGTCTGTCTGTTACATTAACGAACTATAACTTATACGCGTAAATTATTTTATGAATTTTGAAAAACTGAAGTACAGTTATACATTCTATTAGTAATACAAGTTCTGTGAGACAGCACAAATATATTATATATACTTAAATTTAACTGTATTATTGATAAGAGAACGATGGCCGAAATGGTAAGACGGTTGGACGTAGATCGAAGCTCTACAGACTCTCGCGTGTTCGAGTCTCCAAAAATGCTAAAGATATTATCTTGCATTTGGCGACTGATGCTATTTAATTGGGGGAACCCGGAGAATTTCCTCGATATCCACAACAGACAAAATACACTCTCCTATCATACACCCTTGAGGGGTGTACCTTTTACACTCCCGGGGTTTTGTATGGGGGGAGAGTGTACAAAATCTGTTGGACGTAGACAAGATTCCCCCGTCATCACCATTTGTATATATTTCATGTTCATAGAATCATTAGGATAAGTTTATGTTTGTGCAGTCCAAAATCATAAACCATCTGTATATATTTCATAACCATATAATCATTAGGATAAGTTTATGTTTGTGCCGTCCAAAATCATAAACCATCTGTATATATTTCATAACCATATATCACACACAAAACAGCTCCCTGACAAAAAAAAAGTCATGGGAGCTAATATTTTTTTATATTTATAAAATATATAAATATATATATAATGAACCATGAAAACATCAATGATATTATCTGTGCTATTAAAACACTAAAACATAACGGAATAAAAATATCTGATAATCTCGACCCTCAGAAAATTATGTGCGATTTTGAATTACTGCAACAGAGAAAATTTGATAATAAATATACACTATCTTCAAACTACAGATTTATAAAATTAATTTATCAATCCATGCTTGAATCACTAGCTATGGTAAACGACAATCAGGTAAAGCTATTTGCACCTCTTGCACGTTCTATCGAAAATATTAAATCCGAACTGTCTCACGAGTACGAAAGAAAAACGATTGTGGATAATCGTGTAATGCAATTAAGAAAGATTATGCTATCTGATTTTGTCAATGCTGAGAGCAGCGACGGTGAAGATGAACCCCTGACAGAGTCAGTGACTGTAATTATGGGAAAATTGACAGAGTCGAACTATTTGTTTTTGTTAGGAATAGAGAGTTAGACATATTCAAATACTATCCGCTGATTATATGTTTTCGAAAGGGCAGATTTTTATATTTTATTTGCGACATGTTGTACTGAAGGCATGCAAATACCCAAATATCTGGCAGCTGTATTCATCGATTTAAAAGTAATTTCCCATCCTGTTTCTATATTTATGGATTTAATAGATCTTCTTGAAAACTTTTTACATTTTCCAGTATTTCCCCGTGCAGTATTCTGACTTTGTGTAATAGCCTGTAAATTAGACAACCGATTATTATGGGGATTTCCATCAATATGACCAACTACAAGTCCATCCTTGATCAATCCAAAATGACATTCAAATACGAATTTTTGTGAGTAATAATTTTTCTTGCCATTAACAGTAAATCTAAGATAACCAGTATTGTTAACCCTACCTACTGTTTTTTTTCAATCTGCAGTTTCTAATAACACCATCTCGGGATGCTTCATAATTTTTTTTATTATAGGATGCGACATAAATTCGTTTTGCTCCGTTTTATATATATATATATATTTGTCTAAATCATTGTTTTGAAATCTAACGAGATAATCTTCTTCTGTCTTTATAGGTTGGTTGGCTGGTTGATTGAATTTTTTACTGCGCACCAGCACTATGAGGCTATTTAGCGCCATACAAAAGGTTATATCTTTCATTATTTAAAAGGTGTCAAAGATTACGTATCGACCAGCGATACAAAACCAAACAGTTGAAGGTAAAACGATAAAATGGTCACGGTGATAAATAAAGTTTCCCGATCAACAGGGAGTGCAAATGATGTATGACAACGAAAACAGATGAAAGGTAATTAAAATCTAACGACGGTATATATATAGCACATAAAACTGTTTAAGGTGATAGCATAAAAGCTATAACTTATGATAAATATTTACTTCCTTCAGGAAGTCTATAATATAAGAAATGCTAACTGTATCAAAGAGTCCCCTAATGTCATGCACATTGTAATAATGATTACGCGTAGGTTGAAGGTCGAAACACTCCAACATAAAGTGCTTAACAGTGAATGGTTCATTGCAAGATATACACTCTGGTGGGTCTTCTCCTTTTAGTATATAGGAGTGGGTTAAATAAGTATGGCCGATTCGAATTCTTGCAACGACTACCTCCTCCCTAAGGACGGCTCTGTAGGAAGGAGTCCATTCTCCTAGGGTTGGCTTGATGGCATGAAGTTTGTTATTCACGGCATCA
>JAECUM010091029.1:0-35496 GCA_016617855.1 Megalonaias nervosa
TTTATACAGACTTGACGCGTAATGATTTGTTTTGAACAAAAGTTTACCTGTCCTACAAAACTGGTTGCAAATTTTGTAATTTCTCACTCTACATGTGTTATCAACTGCAAACCACAACACCTTGTTTAGGAAAAACGTCCATATTCAATATTGCAGAAGTTGTTTTGTTTGTTAAATCTTACGATTTTTCAATATGTCAATTGCTAATGCAATAGTATTTCAGAGCAATAATTTAGCAATCTGTTTCATTTCATGATAATACCTATCCCAAATTTTCACACTCACCAGAACTCCTGATTTTGTCCCTGTCCCAATTCCTCACACTTAGCAACCACACCTGTTTTTGTTGCTGTCCTAGTTCTTCACACTTAACAACTACACCAGTTTTTGTTCCTGTCCCAATGCTTCACATTTTACAATGACACCTGGTTTGTCCCTGTCCCAATCCTTCAAACTTTGCAACCACACCTGGGGTTTTTCCCTGTCCCAATGCTTCACACTTAACAACCACACCTGTTTTTGTCCCTGTCCAAATGCTTCACACTCGACAACCACACCTGTTTTGCTGTAATTGTTAATATCACACTCAAATTCTTAGTTGAGTTTGGGATTGGTGTGTTTGATCTTATTCGGCAACCAATGTTAACTCAATCATGTAAAGCACATTCGTGAGTTTGGTATTGATGAGAGTTGCTTTTACCATCCACTGTTGACTTACGCCGTTCCTTGGCTTAGCTCGTGACAGTAACTTAAGAATCTCCCACTTCGTTACAAAAATCATTCAATTTCCGTCTCCTAATCCAATTTAATGCTTTAAACGATGTATTTTTCCGTTCTATTTTCTGTATAATATTATGCAATAAGTACAGTTAGAAATTAGAAAGAAAATGAACCAAAACAAAGTGTTGCTGATTACGGTTATTGTTCCAGTCTCAGTTACCTTTAGAGATATAAACATATAAAAGACTTCACCGACAGACCTCCTGCAAAGAAATATATCAAATGTATTCGTTATATCCAACTTAACAGAATGTTTCATGCATTGGGTTTCATTTTGCACTGAAATATTTCTTTACGTATCATAAGCTTATGATAGTTATAGGAACCGTTTATAAAGTGTTAAAGAGCACCACTCAGTTAACCTGTATGTCTTGCAATAGTCCTGATATTATGGGGGGGGGGTGTATACAGAGTTAATAACCTTGATTTTCATACAAAATCAAATATGGTAGAAAATAAGAACTTCTGATCTATTTTTTACCAATATGCAAATTTAACGTATAACTACGGCAATGCGTTATATGCATACCATGGGTCTTACAATAAGGAACGAATGTAACTTTATGAGTTTGCTTTATTTCACGTTCATGAGCTGTTATCCCTTGTTTTTCAGAAGTCGTAGATGGCCAGAATGGGACAAATAATACGGGAAGCTTTGGTAGAAGTTCTCTGAGGGACGGATTCGGGAGGACAATAGCGCCATCTGAAGACATGGAAATGGGCAGGGCCTCCAAAACATCCAAACGTCGTTTTGATTATCATCGCGGCATTCGTCAGAGCAATAGCGAGAAAAGTAGAGCTGCAAAGAAACGGGTGATAAGGATGTTATTTGTCATCGTGCTCGAATTTTTCATCTTTTGGACCCCTCTATTTGTGATTCAAACCTGGAAAACCTTTGATGAACATCATGCGGTTAAATACGTTTCACCGGTCTTGTTGACAATTTTCTTTCTGTTGTCATATGTCTCGTCGTGTTGCAACCCAATTACTTACTGTTTCATGAACAAAAAATTCAGACAGGGATTCATTTCTGTGTTCCGCTGCTGTTGGTGCGTGAAGGCCGCCAAAGGGCGCAGTGATCTCCCTTCGTACTCCTGTCATTACAGCTCCTCTCGAACGGCTATCAGTCAAATTTCTGCCTACGAGAAGGTCAACGAATCTGACGAAATGTAAGAAATCAGAAATGGCTGTTTATATCGAATTATGGCATCTGTAACGAGCCCAATCATCGCCACAGAAGTTTTCATTTTCAGACTAATGAATTCAGCCAGAAAAATAAGAAAGAGATTGCTTATCGAACAGCCGTAATTTTGACTACCGTGCAATACATTTGGCTGGTAATAATCAAACATGAATGGTTCACATTTATTGCAAATTGAAGACTTGGGATTTAAATTCTTCTTCTGGTTCGTGCGTGCTATTTTAAAAGGGATCGACTGTGTTCTAATGTTTTCACACTTGTTATATGATACCTAGTTTTTCATATCGGAAGAGCGAGTTTTAAGCCGGCGTAATTTATATCATATGGCAAAAACATTTTGAGCTTAAAGATCAATGACGTCTATTTAAGCAGTGTGTTACTGTTACTAACATTTTACTTTTAACTCATGTTACATGTTTTGCACCACTTTAAAAGTTGATACCTAAGTTATATCTCTCACATCATATACAGTGCTGCTGGATGCTAAATTTATCGACTCATGAAAGTACTATAGTGTGTTTGCAATATTTATTTTAGACACAATTCATAAGACAGCCTCAAAAATCATTTGCTTGCTAAATCACAAATAAGAAATTTTTCAGCATTGTCTATGAAACATTGAGGATATATAAGTTTATTTTTACTTGTGAGGTGGAAATAGCCACTCTTGTCATTACTATTTCCACTTCACTGAGTAAATATTTCTTGATATCCAATTAAAAATGAGTTCTTATATATATATATATATATATATATATATATATATATATATATATATATATATATATATATATATATATATATATATCTGCCATTGCGATTAAGGGTTGCATTACAGCATCGAGTTAAAAGAAGTTCGGATATGTACAATAGTTTTAAAACAGCGACTTTGTTTTACAAATCTAGGTCGTGCATATACTGCTTCAGATTATGTATTTTATCAAACTAATGATTGTTTTCAGATGAAAATGAAGATATTTTTGTTTTCGTTACCAAACTGCATGCGTGGGACTCAGCTAGTGAGCCTTGTTGGAGTGTGAGTGCTGCAGAAACAATACCGAACTGTCGTATCCGACAGACGTCAGAGGATAACAATACCGAGCGGTCTTATTCGTCAGACGTCAGAGGATAACAATACCTAGCGGTCGTATTCGTCAGTCGTTAGAGGATAACAAGATTTCAGTACAGTTCGTTATCAGACGTTGCACTAAAAGTTTGATTGTCATTTAACTTCGGTTTACAAACAAGTCATCTCTCCACGATTGCTCCATTGTATTCAGTGGTGACGATGACTGAGATGAGAATTAAAATCGATAATTAAACATTTTATTACTGCTTTCAGTTAAGAGATTTTTTTTCCAAAAGAATTGTCCGGTTTGTTGTAGTGTAAGATTGTTGTAGTGTAAGAGGTATACGATACTGTATGGGTGACACTGAATATATACTAAGAACAGGTCAAGTAATCTCAATAACTGACAGTTTGCACGATTCATGTGAACAATTATTTTTGTGTTAAAGTTAATAGTGGAATTCAATGATTTGCATTTTGGAGTTAGTTTTGGGGTTTGATGGCACCTCTTTATTGATTATATAAATGTTTACCAGAGGGTGTACAGTCTTTATATATTTTAAGATTTGTTCATCCTGATGGAGGGGTGGGGGTGGGGGAGGGAGAAGAGAAGGAAAAGAGAGGTGCAAAGAGAAGAAGAAGAAGAAGAAGAAGAAGAAGAAGAAGAAGAAGAATGAAATAGTCCTAGATATGGAAACACAAGTTTCAATAACGTACGTAAGGGTAGATAAATGTCATAAATGAGAAAATACAATAGTTCCAGAAATGATATCGCTAGTGTGGTGATGAAAGTTATACCGCCACTCTGGCGATATTAATTTTCTCCCACTTATATATTTCAATATCTCGTTTTGAAATATATGATAAATTATGTTCTTATTATCACCAAATAAGTATCGTGTATACTTTAATGTACTTTGTCAAATTTCCTACTTTTGCGTCGGGTATGAATGATTGCGCACGGCTGACGTGCAGTATATAAACTGACATTAATTGATGTGGCATGTTAGATGCTATTCTGAGAGAGATTTTCCGTTTGCCTGAATTGAATGCCACCCGACTTAGTATCATGAAATGACTTGAAATGTTTATTCCAGAACAATATAATAAATGTGTTCTTGTTTTCCTTAAACATTTTCTTTCAAAGAAAAAAAGGAAAGACACAAGACAAACATATAAGGAAACAAAATATAATACAGTTTTATATATTTGTCAGGAGTATGTATGTATGTATGTATGTATGAATTTATGTATGTATGTATCTATGTATGTATGTATGTATGTATGTATGTATGTATGTATGTATGTATAACATTTACAAGGTTTTGCATCATCCTTACTCGATACTGATGGAAATTAAATATTGAAGCATATTTTAAATTGATATAAATGCGTGTCAAACAGATATTGAAACTAACAAAGAAGATAAAGTAGACCAAGAAGAAAAACAGGAAATGTATTTGAACTTGGTTTTGTATAAAACTCATATTTTCTTTTTTGAAAGAGAGAGTAAAGAATGTTTATGAATTATCGTTTCATTCTTGACCATCTACTGCTACTGTATAAATACGTGTATATTTTAAACAAAATATGAATGTTTTCTTAACCATCCGTAATTGGTGAGTCAAGAATCAAACATACGATTTCATTATATGAGAGTAAAAGAATAACGAAGCAATGTACAATAAGTCAAGTAAATATGGACCCTTCCAACGAAAGCACAGAAAGCTTTTGTTATCAAATCAATAACTTTCTTCCAGTTCTCTTCAAAGATAGCAAATTACTCAGCCGTGGAAGTATTTTACAACTGATCGATCCCAAGTAAGCTCCAATATGTCTCTGCGAAAAGGAGTTTGCTAATGATCGCTTCATTCAGTGATGCTGCCTGATCATAGATGTTAATTTAGATGCCAAAACACACAAAGAAAGCCCAAAGAATTACGAGAATAGATCCTTTGATCATAGATTTCTTTTTGGGCCATGCTCTGGGGCATATCCATAAACTCAAATGTTTTACAAGATGCATAATTGTAACTAGATAAACCAGATCTCCATTGACTTGAATATTATCAAAGTTAGCATTGATTTATATGATAAAAAGCAAACAACCGTAAGAAAATATAATCATCTAATTTGGACAATTTCATGTGCTTTAATTGAGATGGTATTCGCATTAAATATAGTATGACATGACTGAAGTCTTCTGAAATGAGTAAAAACACTTACTTCTGGCTAAATGCAATTGGGGGTTTTTGTTATAAACAATTTGTTATTTTTGAAAGCAAATTTAGCAATCCTGATATGATTCTTGAAGCTAATGAAAGTAATTACGAATATACAAACCAGGTACGTTCAGAGTGCACACAGTCAATGAAGAAGTATAGAACCCCTATTTTATCAGTATTAACAATCAATTATACGAACAAAAACTGTACAAGTACATCGTCGATTTTCTTTGCGCTAAAAAGACACATACACACGAAAAACACACCAGCCCATCAAAACGTTTAATTTCCCTAATAATGGAAAACACAGATGCATATATTTTTGTCGTAAGAAATATTAGTTCATCAGGAAAGTCAAAAGAAACTCATACTTCTACAAGAATAGTTTGATTTAAACTAATCTCTATGCTTCCAGAGATAATAGGTTTATATTTACATACTGAATGTTTAAAAACATTCAAAGTTTGCTCTACATTTTATACTTAGTAGAAGAGGTCATGCGATACATTGTACCGACTGAAAGAAGTGCGATCTGCACAAAGCTTTGATGTAACCAACCTTTTAAGTCTTTAATACAAACTTAAATCTACTTGATATTATTTCCATCTGGAAGAAGGACGAAGTAAATCTAAAAGCCTCTATGCTTTCATGCTCCGAGTATTTCTGTTTAAGCGTTTACTTCATAGGGATTAATGGGAAAATTGGAAAGATGGCATCAGTTGTGTTATAGCAGTTTTCGGACTTGGACAATCCAACTACCTTTGGGCAACACAGTCAATATGGTTTCACGGATGGTAATAAACTATGCACACGGCTGAAGGGCAAACCACAATATTCAGACTGCGGAGTGCTGATTTATCTATCCTTACAAACAGACTTAACGTCATTACTATTTTACGATGTGAAATACGAGTGTGCATACATTCGGAGAGAGTGTCATTTCGCTGTTTAGTATCAAATCTGAAAACTGGATTTTACACTCATCACATTCAAACAAAGAATTGTATACTCCACTTGATTTCTAATATTGAATTTCATTTATATTAATGGAAGGAAATGCTAATTGTAGAGGATGCGAGACATTACTCTGACAGAAAACGATATGAAAAACGAAAGACAAAATACAAAATTGTTATTTTGTTCTTAGTGTATAGCATTCCTCCCGTTAGATCATTAGGGAGGTTTTGCAGATAGCATGCATATTCGATTTTTTTTTCTATTATGTTTCCAATTGTTTTATTTACTTTATATCAACGTTGCTTCTTTCGTGCTTCGCTAATGACTAGCTGACAGGTTTTTGCACATCCTTATTGTCACTACAAAAGATTAAAATTATCAGGTACCCTATGCAAGTTTTGTTTTCTTATTTTACCCTGGATCGCCCGGTTTGTGTGATAAGTCTTTTATTTCTAAGGCGTATTTAGACAAATAAATAAATAAATAAATAAATAAATAAATAAATAAATAAAATGTAGTAAAAATTAACGTCGGCAGAGCTAGTGAGTGAAATAACAATTTATTTGTAATAAGCCCGTCTTTCTGCCCGATCGTATTTTGCATTGACCTTGTCTGACCTGTTGTCCATTAACTTTTCCTTTACATCATGATAACTTAGTTATACAGCATCTACCATCGCCAGGCATTAGGAAAGCTCTTTTTGACGAACGAAAGCAACAGTTCTATTTTGAGGTCGAAAGATCACAGATAAAGTTCACTTTTACTGAAAGAATAAAAATGATTTCTCCACAAAAATGTTCAATCTTGACAATGTGACGTCGCAAATATTTGTGGATGATTTTTTCATGAAGGATATAAGTATAATGTATGGCACCTGGGGTCAAATGAGTTTATATAGGGAAAATGGCCGAAAAATTTAAAAGGGCAAGCAAATTTTTAGGGTAAAAACATTTATAGGGTCAACGGGAATTTAACATTAGAATGGTACATGGGGGAACAATGGGAAATGAACATGTGTGACGTCACGGTATTAGATACTAGGAAAAAAGGCAACATTGTTGCAAGTGGCTGACCTCCAGAAAGTGAATATTGAATCGAGGAACAATGGGAATTTAACATGGGTATGGCACTTGGAGGACAAGGGGAATTTAACATGGGTGACGTCACGGTACTGGATACTAGGGGAAATGGCAATAGTGTCGCAAGTGGCTGCACTCAAGAAAGTGAATATGGAATATATGGACAATGGGACTTTTTAATATTAACTGATCTGTTAGAAACTGATTGATCAGATATCAAGACAAAGTAGTCAGAGATATTTTGTTTCATAAATTGTCAACTTTGTCCCATTGAAAGCAATCCCGATCAGTATTTGAAGCATTATGTTTCACAAAATTATAGTCGCCTTGGTCGTATATCTATATATGTCTAAAAAAAATTCTCTTTTGTCTTCTGTTATTGTATATTCTATAAATAGAGCAACGGTATCTAATATCTTGATCCTCAATCTCTCTGAGAATTAAGCTTTCAATGCTCGTAAATCTAGGAATGAAGAAGAGTTTGAAATGAATGAGGTGATTAATGCGCTGGTGATTAGAAAGCTTCTCATATTATGTTTTCCTTTCTTAACCTGATATTTAGCATATTAAAGTTATAATTGCCTGTTATAATCATATCTCTAATCACCGTATGAGTAGCAATATATATATATATATATATATATATATATATATATATATAGTATATATATATATACAGTTATTATATATATATATATATATATATATATATATATATATATATATATATATATATATATATTGTTATGTATATTTACTTTAACTGTTTGTTAGTTTTAATGTTTTTTTATTTCATTACATGTTATTGTAATGTAACATTGTTTGCTGGACTTGACCTTGTCCAAAAATGAGTTCATTTCTGCTTGACCTGATTGAGCTTTTCTTTAGTTTTTTTTTTTTTTTATTTCATTGACGTAAACAACTAATAATAGCTTCATTATTCTCTATGTGCATGAGCTGATTAACCGAATTATTATTCAGGTAAACAAAGAAGGAGTGAATATGTTGATCAGGGTCAGGGTTTTGGAGATTCCTAAGTGGGCTTTATTTGGCTATTGTGTTGTAAATAAACAACGTTCATTAGATCATTCTAGAAAGTTTTTCCCATTAGGTAATAGTTGTTTTTAGAAAATGCTAATTGTGACCTTGAGGTCAAGCAGAGAACTATATCATCTTGTGACTGTGAGGCTTTTACCAGTCGTGCTTTAACATCTAGCACTTTAAGTTGTATTATGTTGTGACCAGTTTGGGCTGAATTATATTTTCTTCAAATTATTGAATT
Organism: Megalonaias nervosa; assembly: GCA_016617855.1. Classification (NCBI taxonomy): domain Eukaryota; kingdom Metazoa; phylum Mollusca; class Bivalvia; order Unionida; family Unionidae; genus Megalonaias; species Megalonaias nervosa. Next base: position 8,594 of record JAECUM010091029.1, read on the forward strand.
CAAGTGATTATTTTCTCTGGAAATACAAAAGTGCTCTGACAAAATTCTTCAGAACTTTTCATTACTAGGATTTGTGTCTTTAATTCTTGGATTATTTTTGGATTTATTTCGCAATACCGTAACTTCTCTTTTCTCATTTTCATTTTGTATTCTAGGTAAATAAATAATTTGTTAAATTTTACAAAGCTTGATGTCTTCACTCCTTTCTGTTACTTATTTTAAGAGCACAGACTCGTATATATATATATATATATATATAGAGAGAGAGAGAGAGAGAGAGAGAGAGAGAGAGAGAGAGAGAGAGAGAGAGAGAGAGAGAGAGAGAGAGAGAAAGAGAGAGAGAATTCTATCATTAAAATATGCGAATGGCTTGCATTCGGAGATCTATAGAATAACCCTAATAGAAAGTGATTTTGACTATGAGAAAGTTCCATCCATCCAAAAAGAGCTCTAACTCGTTAATTTAAGAGACCGTCGCCTTTAGAAATGAAGCGATTCCTTCATATGCATTATGACACCACCATGAGTGTTTCCTATGCGATCTTTCCTGAGTTGTGACAAGACTGCTAAGAAAAAGTCATCCGAAGAGATTAATAGATTGTTGTCAGTTTAATTGAGAGGCAATATGTCAAATTCCCACAATTCTGCATGCAACTTATTTAATTTGGACAAACTACAACTTATTTAATTTGGAAAAACTACAACTTATTTAATTTGGAGAAACTACAACTTATTTAATTTGGACAAACTACAACTTATTTAATTTGGACAAACTACTTTAAACATTGTAGTGCTTAAAAGGAAATGACGTCAAACGTCAAGTAAATTGCAAGACAAAACTAAGGAGCAAGATTTGTCGTATAAGAAACTACCAAAGAAGACTGTTGAGTTTTGCAAGTACCCTCAGAAGTCCAGAATGTAATAATGACTAAGCGGAGCTATCAGTCTCTTGAGAAATACTTATTTGAAGTAAGGTCAAGCGCTTCACTGTCAAATGCAAATTACACCCATCAGTCATACACTAAAAGGAGAAAAAAAAAACGGATTTTTAACTGTGCCAAAAGTTTACTGTGTCTGCTTGAAATAACCAGGATTACTCTTGAGGAAAATATGTGAAATTCTTTTTCTTTAAAATAAAGCCATGTACAAAGTACCAAACTGTAAAGTTGTATAAAAACATAAAACAAATTGCATCTTGTTTGCCATAGTGGTAAATCCATGAACACATGACGTTATGACCGAAAAACCCAATATGGGTATATGACGACATATGATTTATGACGTCATACTGTGTTGCGCATCAGGTGCACGTTAAGAAATATGAGATTTGTCTTTAAACTCAAAGATAAAGCATGCATACAGAAAATGTTCATGTATGTTGTTCTATTTCGAGAAATATCGTGATTACTATCAATCTGTTCGACGATCAGTATAGCTGATATTAGACTGTAAATAAATAGGACCATAATAAACATTCAATTCAGTTAGGCAGATGAAAGTCATAAAATACCTACACAAAAGATTTAGATGGATTTAGTCTGGTACGAAATTCACCAATAAAACTAAGGCCAGATCTTAACATTTGGCCTAAAATCCATCAATCTGACTGGCTACAATTTAAGTGGTACTTGAAATCAGAAAAAAATTAAGTCTAGACTTAATTTGGGCTTGGACACATTTTTGAGTGCATAAAAGAGAGTAAAGGGGTAGTCAAAAATGTATAACTGTCTTGATTGGCAGGCTTTAAACATTATTTCTTGGATTGCATGCTTCTCAAATTTGTCACATATTGTGCACATACTGGAATGCTCGGAATAAAATATTTCTACATTAATTTTGTGTGGATAACATTTTTTGAATGGTTTCTGTTACTCGTAGTGTTGGTATCTTTACAAAACACATCATATGGACTAATTGCAATTCCATAGAAAAATGAGGCTCCATCAAGCAATGATATCTATAAAATGTACAAAATGTTTCATACAAACTTTCGGCTTTTCCTTTTGTGCACAGAAAATTTGCTGATGGATTCATTAACCCACAGACCTTGCATTATCGACAGACACACGTATTTAAACAAACTTTTATATCCCAGAAAGACATACTCCACCAATCTATCCAGGCGAATCCTTTTCCCTCCCAACGATGCGTGTAAATTGTTTTCACCTGTTTTACGTGGAAATTTTCACTTGTTTCACGTGTAAATACAATTCATTGAATATAAGGACACAACATAAAAAGAAGAAAACTAAATCTCGGATCGTTTATTTCGTGCACGTTGTCTGAATAAAATATTGACTGCCAAATAAGATACTTCTTTTGATTATATGTGTCAATCAGTTTTACCACGACTCTTGGATATAGCATGGAAACTGTTGATATCCACTCTCTTAGACCTTTTATGCACATATTTGGCATGAAAAGACAAAGTCTGACATTGAACTGACGTTGACAGAGATGGAGTCCATGGTCATAATTTGGAATCTGCTGAAAACCCCACCATACAAACCGTGTAAAGATGAGATGATACAGTTTGAATGTGTGTGTTTTCGTTTGGTTTTTTTTATAAAAAAAACGTCTAGTTTAGGATGCTAACCTTACTGTTCTAAAGGATATTAATAGGAGTATAAATCGGTTGCATCGACAAAGTCTAAATTACTACATCACATTTTGAAAGACTTACGTCAGTTCTCCGATTCCGAAAGACAATATCCGTTTTAAACTTCTATAGGCTCTTGAAAAATGTATAATTTTTAATTTAAACTTTGATTATGTTTGGTTTAAGAAAGAAAAAAACGACCTTGTGATGCAAAATTTATACAAACTAGCAATATTCTTTCACATTAAATATATATTCTGGAGGTAAATCACTGATCAGAATCGGGAAAGTATTTTGAAAACTTAAAAACTATGATGCCTTTACTTGTCCAGCCTCCATATCGCTCCTTTCGTCAGTTTACATGCTACTGTATTGATACTGTCAAATCAATGCTAATCTGAATCAAGTGCAACTTTCACAATCTTCCTTTTGCTCATGTGGTGACTCGAACCTTTCATGTGCATTTCGTTTGTGGTGAGTATAAAATTACTAGAAAATGTAATGTGATGACTAAAAATCTGTCCATCAATTCCTTTTTCATTATAGTAATTTTCCATCTTCAAGGAAATCAGAAAGATTTTAAAAATTAACGTACAAATTCTCTCTCTCTCTCTCTCTCTCTCTCTCTCTCTCTCTCTCTCACACACACACACACACACACACACACACACACACACACACACACAACACACACACGTGTTGCTATATTTATTTGTTCTTGAGATTCCTCGGCACTTTGGTTGCATGTTATTGAGTGGAACCGGTATATAGTGTAAGAGAACGTGTGTCCAATCCCATTGCGTATTATCTGACAACAAAATACATTAAAATTCATAACATAATTATCTTCCCTTTTATATTCCAGAGTAATTGAAAACGGTATTTTTTTGCAACAAAGATTTACAAATTCTGGGGATCTTAAAACTCTGAACTAGAGCCACTCAAAGGTGACCTTGTAAATGTAAAACCACTTGTTATAGGCTGACACAAAGTTTCATACTCAGACTCAATCTCAAAGGTTTCATGATCTCCGGATCATTTTGTTTTGAATTGGTTTTTATTTGTGCATAAAACCTATCGAATAATGTACTACTGTAAAATATTTTATCTTTACTGTAACATCTGTATATGCAGTTGTAGTGATTTCAGATTGCAGAAGATTCAGAATTATTAATTATTTCAATTTAGTTTTAAAAAGTGATACTTAAATTATCAAATAAAACTCACATTTTGCTATGAATTATCTTCGTTTAATTTCATGGTTTTGAAGGAACATTCAGGTTTAAAGTCTAATTTTTAACGAGATTAATTTATTTCTGATAGCTGTATGAGATTGACTTGAATATTTTCTCATGTTTGTAGCATAATCCAGTCAATTTATAGAATGTACACTGCTCAAAATGTTTAACCAGTCCAGTATTATAATATATATTCTTGAAAAGGAAGCTGTGATGTAGAAACGCAGTTTCATAATATATGATAAATAGCTTCAATCAGGCCGATAAACCTTTTTATTTTGTCATACAATACAAATAACAATTAGACTTGGTAAATATAGTTTGGGGAGGGGGAATCTAGTTTGGTATACATGTTAGTGATAGGGATAGGTATTGGTTACATAACGTACATGTAAGAGATGACACCGAATATTAACGATTGTAGGGAATAAAGTGTAAGCAATATATGACGTAGTAATATTGGCGATGCAGCTACAGTGGCACTGGACTTACACTTGAGAAAAGTTGATGTAATATTGAAACTCAGTGTTTCATAATACAATGTAAATCGCTTCAATCAGGCCGAAGAGCATTTTTGTTTTATTGTACAATACAAATTACAATTAAACATGTTACACATGTTTGGGGGATCATCTTTAATATGTGACCTGTTATAGTACATAACTTACAGTTAAACATGGTTAGTATGTGACCTGTTACAATACAAATTACAATTAAACAAGGTTAGTATGTGACTTGTTGCAATACAAATTACAATTAAAGATGGTAATCATGGTTGGGAGGCACATCTTTTTGGTATGTAACATTATGTTCTTTTCATTCAAGGGACTTTTGCAAGTTAAAATTTTCCACTTCAAAACGTATCCCACTGAAAGTATCAGAGGTACCATCTAAAATATATACAGAATTTCGATGACCCGGTTTTTTTTCACACAAATCAAAAGGCGACATTAAAATGCATTATGATGCACTTACAGCGTTACTTTGCTGTCAGTGCTGTTTTATGCACAGTGGTTTTGTTCAGGTGGGCTCATTTAGTATCTTGTTGACCATTTGGGGGAAAATCCCCTTAGTCCTCAGCACAACACATTTCTCTTTGAGAACTTCACTCCGTCAAGCGTAGTAAAGGCCTCTTTAAGCCTAATAAAGGCCTCCTTAAGTCTAATCAGGGCCTCTTTAAGCCTAATCAAGGCCTCTTTAAGCCTAATCAAGGCCTCCTTTTAACTTTTGTTCGCGTTAGAGCTAGGTCACCTTATACATTGATGTAGGAGCGACATATGTTGTCTGGAAGATGTGGTGTTTTGAAACGTGTTTGGTACCGACCTAGGTCGTTTGCTTCATTATTTCCTAAATTTTATATTGGATGTTTTTCAAACATCATCACGTATATAGTCAGATATTTATTTACAAATTTCAGAAAATACACACAAAGAAAAGCCTATAATCATTCAAATAATTTGCTGCTTCACTTACTTATGCCAAATAAATTTGAATTTCTTCTCGCCAAAAGTGATATCACTGAAAACGAATTTACAATTCTTTTGGCTACTTTGTGTACCGGGTGGGCAAATAACGTCCGATTTACCACGTGGGCAAATAATGTCCGATGAATACTACCAACGCAATTCTAAGCGTGTGTATCCCGTAGAAAGCATTTTGCCCAAGAATTTGCAGGGTGGTGTAAATCAAGCAACTCTGTGATGACTTGCAAAACACTGTATTGCATTTGCGATTCACCTGTAATTAGCCTTCAGGTAACGTACAGCCTCGCTTCAGCAATCGCAGTTACTAGAAATGAGCATTCAGTAGATTTCCTCTACCATTTACAATATTAACCGCGATTTGGAATGACTTTCTTCGTAATCTAAATACTAACGAGATTCAATGACTGTTATCATCAAACACTCTGATACATTTATGGAGCTTGACCTAGTGGTTTATTCAATAAATCGGTTATCATTCGGACGAAATCAAACAAGCAGCTCCACGAAGACTAGCATGTATAACGGCTCTGTGACATTTACACGATGCAACGAACATGGACAATTGGTGTGTTCCAGCAATTTTAGTGGTATTAATATGGGATTAAACACTGCACTCATTTGAATTTGATAACGTTCGAAAGGTCTTCCAACCAAATCCAGATGATGTCCTTGGTAAGTGCTAGAGGTATCCTGGATCCAAGCATATCCAATTCTTGTCTAACAGAGGCATCTAACATGAAAGAAAAGCACTCTCAGTAAAGACAGTTTACATTCGAATATAACTCAAGCAAGACACTTTTCGTATAATGCATTTGTGCCAAGGTTACATGGTTATTCATATTATTTTGCACATAGAATATAATCTAGAAGATGAATTGTAATATTCACATAAAGATATGGAGGTCACAGCAAATGTCAAAGAATTTCTTTTGCCGTCTGAAAGATTGGCATAAAAACGGCTACACAAATCTTCTATCCGAATAGCATTACCACTTATATTACCTTAATTCAATAGAGTTCATTATCATTTATATTACCACTTTTACTCAACAGTGTACATTGCTACTTATATTATCGTTACTCAACAGTGAGCATTACTACTTTTACTCAACAGTGTGCATTACTACTTTTACTCAGCAGCTTGCATTACTACGTTTACTCAACAGTGTGCACTACAACTTATATTATCTTTACTCAACATTGTGTATTACTACTTTTTACTCAACAGAGTGCATTATTACTTTTTACTTAACAGAGTGCATTATTACTTATATTATCTTAACTCAACAGAGTGAATTACTACCTTTACTCTACAGAGTGCATTACTACTTATATTACCTTAATTCAACAGAGTGAATTACTATATTTATTATATGCTCATTTATGTCTCTGTTATCATTACGTTTTCAAATGATGCAGTATCTTACGATAGCGAACACCTTCATTTGGTACGCACGTGTGCCTAAAGATAGTTTAGAGTATTCGGAACTACTTTGTAAACAAACCATGTACTCTCGTGTAGTAGATGCTTTATGTTCTGGTTAATTATATTTGTTTGTTAATGTACTAAAGCAGCTGTTTCGTCCATCGCAAAGTATATATTATAAAGCTAAAGATGTGGATGAGTTCACTGAGTCAGAAACGAAACTTTCAAAGAAACAAACGAATGAACGTGATATTCGCAATGTCAACAACAAAGACTTATATTACCTGAACTAAACAGAGTGCATTACTACCTTTACACGACAGAGTGCATTGCTACTTATATTACCTTTACTCAGCAGAATGCGTTACCACCTTTACTCAACAGAGTGCATTACTACTTACATTATCTTAATTCAACAGAGTGCATTACTACTTACATTACCTTAATTCAATAGAGTGCATTACTACTTATACTATCTTAATTCAACAGAGTGCATTACTATTTACATTACCTTAATTCAACAGAGTGCATTACTACTTACATTACCTTAATTCAACAGAGTGCATTACTACTGTTACGTATATGTAATTAAATTGCTTGTGTGTTAGTTTTAAAATTTTTTATTTTATTTTTGTTTCATTACATTTTATTGTAATGATTATTTTAACGGGATTCGAAATTCTTTTTCAGTAATTCTGTTTATCTAAGACGTAAAACGTTTTACATTTACAATATTTTTAGTTTACCTTGGTCCGCGGTAGTGTAAGAGCTACGCGAAAACGATTGGCTTTTGACAAGGTCATTTCGTCTAGTCTGGATAAACAATGTTTTATTTTTAAATTTGTTTCAGAGTGATAGTAAATAGGGGTTCTTACTACGTGACAAATTGCACTTTTCTTATTGCGTTATTCGGGTGTTAAGAGACCACGTAATCTCTCTCCCGAGAACGGGATGATAATTAGGGTGAATATATAACCCTTTCTGAGCGCTCGTCAGTCAGTTGTATTCTGAAACCTTGAAGGCCAGATAGGTATTTTGTTGTTGAAACCAGATTGTTTTTGAAGTTCATTTGTTTTTGGAATTTAATAATCTATTCTCTAGAAAACCAAACGAGTGTACCGTTTTATAAATTCTGGTAGAAAGAAATTCAGTGGAAATTTATTCTGGAATTATTCGGAAATATAAACTGTGATTCAATTGAGGAATTGTTGCTATTTGTACACAGACCACATCTGACGTCATCGCCTTCCATATTTGAACGTCGTCGAGATTCGAACTTGGATTCTAATAGAACTATTTAGTGATAGGACTTGCATTTTTCATTCATAGGATTAAATTTTGGATTATATTCACAAACCTTAAGTCCTATTTTCCAATTTTTACATTGTTTTCTAGGGAAATAAATTATTTTGTTAAAATATACAAAGTTTGTTGTCTTCACTCTTTTCACTTGTTATTATTGTACGAGCCTACACGTAACACTACCTTTAATCGACAGAGTGCATTACTACTTATATTATCTTAATTCAACAAAGTACATTACTACCTTTACTCTACAGAGTGCATTAATACTTATATTACCATAACTCAGCAGAGCGCATAAATACTTAATTATCTTAATTTAACAGAGTGCATTACTAGTTACATTACCTTAATTCAACAGAGTGCATTACTACCTTTAATCAACAGAGTGCATTACTACTTACATTACCTTAATTCATCAGAGTGCACTACTACTTATATTATCTTAATTCAACAGAGTGCATTCCTACTTACATTACCTTAATTCAACAGAGTGCATTCCTACTTACATTACCTTAATTCAACAGAGTGCATTACCACTTACATTAACTTAACTCAACAGAGTGAATTACTACTTATATTACCTTAATTCAACAGAGCGCATTACAACGTTTATTACCTTAATTCAACAGAGCGCATTGCAACGTTTATTACCTTAATTCAACAGAGCGCATTACAACGTGTATTACCTTAATTCAACAGAGAGCATTCCTACTTACATTACCTTAATTCAACAGAGTGCATTACCACTTACATTAACCTAACTCAACAGAGTGCATTACTACTTATATTACCTTAATTCAACAGAGTGAATTACTACTTATATTACCTTAATTCAACAGAGCGCATTACAACGTTTATTACCTTAATTCAACAGAGTGCATTACTACTTATGCTATCTTAATTCAACAGAGTGCATTACTACTTACATTACCTTAATTCAACAGAGTGCATTACTACTTACATTACCTTAATTCAACAGAGTGCATTACTACTTACATTACTTTAACTCAGCTGAGTGCATTACTACTTACATTACCTTAATTCAACAGAGTCCATTACTACCTACATTACCGTAATTCAACAGAGTGCATTACTACTTATATTATCTTAATTCAACAGAGTGCATTGCTACCTTTACTCTGCAGAGTGCATTATTACTTATAGAACCTTAATTCAGCAGAGTGCATTACTACTTCTATTACCCTTGCTCAACAGAGTGCCTTACAACTTATATTACCTTTGCTTAACAGAGTGCATTACTACCTTTACTCAACAGAGTGCATTACTACCTTTACTCAACAGAGTGCATTACTATCTTTGCTCGAAATGGTGCATTTCTACTTGCTTTATATTTACTCAGAATAGTGCATTACTACTTGTTTCATCTTTACTGAAAAGAGTGCATTACTATTTATGTTATGCTATGTATATTTAACTTATATTGATTGTTGGTTTTTCTCCATGAATATATGTTATGTGTTTCTGTATTTTGTCCAAAATTAAGTTAAAGGTGTACCTGACCAATGGCAATTGACGTAATACATAGCTAATATTTCTCTTTGAGCATGTATTAAATATTCAGATCATTATCAATGGAGCGAAACATATTTACTTCTGTCTGAATGAAGGATATTAGTTTTTCATTTGGAAATTTCTAAACTTGTTGATAACTTTTGAAAGTTTTAGAGAGGAAATTTACTTATATCCTGGCTTTATTATTGTGTCATAGCTTTTATATAATGTTGTTTACTTAAAAATTTATTCAATCTTGCCTTAACATCTGAAGCAGAACCAGTCTTATTGTTGTGTTCAGGTTTAAATTTGGGAGGATTTATTTATTCAGATTATTATTCACTGAAATTGGACTAAAAAAACTTCGAATTATAGTGAATTCAGACATGGACATTTTATATTATATTATTTTGATGCATCAAAACTGTGAACACATCATCGATTTTCAGACAATTGGCATATATGCACATTCTTCGAGACTACAGGCACGTCAACACATATTTAACTTATTTTATACACTACTGGAATTCAGCTGGAACTTAATACATTTTGACTTGTAATGGAACGTTTAGGACTATTTGGGATTTTTTTTTTACAATACTTATCTTCTTCATAAATGTTCACTTTGCATTCAGGAGAAATTTATTATTTGTTGAATTTTACAATATCTTGATGGTTTTCGCTCTTTTCAGTTACTTAGTTTAAGATCATAGAGTCGTAAAAGTTACCATTACTCAAAATATTGGGTTATATGCACAAACGTGTATCATCTGTGTATAGTTTGAATGGATCAGTACAACGAAGTCTACGTGGGAATATCATGCACGGGTGCAAGGAATAATATCAATGAAAAGGTGATAGAGATATGACAAGAGTTGTCTCTTTCTGAGTAACTTTAAATATTTTCCTATATTCTTATGAATGCTTCTAAAACTGCATCATATTCATGTCAAACCAGTTCATGAGACACAATGACACAATAAGAAGAGACGCACAAAATATTGGGCAACATGGGCACGACGAGAAGAGAGTCAGAGCAGGAAGAGATCTGGATATTTGGGATTGAATAAACAAGACGATGAGCCTAGGTTACTGCTAATGTTCCAGAACAGAACTCGACCAGTTTGCTTTGGCATCAACGATGATGACGATCAAAACGTCTCAATAGCAAGAACACCATCGAATTTAGTCGCTTACTATAACGGTTACCATCGAGTTCGAATCTGAAGACTACACCGAGGTGAACAACATTTACCTGCACATCAAAGTGCAAGTCGTCAAAGCCTATACCAATATGATAACGAAATACCATGGACATACTTATACGATATGACTGGCTCTGCTGGTTATTTCATTCATCAGAAAGCCTTAAGAAATGTTAATTAAATTATTAAATCTGGAACTAATGCCCTTAATTGCAAACAAAATATGGGCAAAATCAGGGAAATTCATGAGGGAATTGGTTCGACATTCAGCATTATTAAATCGTAAATTACAAAAATACAACGGTTTACAAAAGAAATCAACTTCATTAAACTTTACGATGGAAAGCATTGAAGATGCGCAGAAACGTAGCAATAATGTTCAGCAGTGGCGGGGAGAGTTTCGCGGCGCTGGGAGACAATGTTCTGCAGTGTTGCTATTGCCGAGGCACCCAGAGACAATGCTCTGTAGAAGCTACTACTTTGCCACTAATCACCCCCACCCACCCTACCCCCATATAAGTTTTGTCAAGACGCGCACCAGCTACATCAAAATGAGGTGAAATACTATGAAAGTTTCAGTCTGGTCCCGGGGGGAAATTGCCCTACCTTCAACCCCCGACCTCCCCCACCCCATCGCGTCGCCACTGAGGTTGAGTAATATATATATATATATATATATATATATATATATATATATATATATATATATATATATATATATATATACATATTGAAGCATGGCATATTTCAATTTAGCATGGAATTTTTTGAACTAGTGCGACGTAGTTCTGTGTATGCTTAACGGTTATTGTGCCAATAGCTCTGTTAAGTAGGATAGGTTTGGCTAAGTTAAAATATAGTCTGAAAAGCTAAATTTCTACGTTAATTGCATGCTGTTAACTGCGTGGTTTAATTTACCTTCTGAAAGCAAAATGGAAAAAAAAAAAAAACGTAAACATTTTACACCACTTGTGCGCAGCATAAATTAGCTTTTATAACAAACTTTATACGGATGTAAAATTTGATAAATGATTCATGGCAGGATGCAGTTTTACAGGAAACAAGGAACATTGATTAATCACGAAACCATGTCAAGAAACTTTAAGCATGCGTACATCAATGAAACGTTTGCTTGAATTACGAGTTTGTCTCATCAGTCGAGCATTACACCAGATACACGGCTGAGAAGCTACTTCTGTCACAATTGTGGATTAGAAATAAAAATAAAACAGCGACTCAATTTTGTATCGAATGAGGCAAAAGTTTGTCTGAATTCTCAGAATTGTCCAATTCCCTAAGAGTTATAGAAAGAAAAAAAACAAGCATGCAGCTATATAATACTAATATATCCGATCGTGACAATAATATTCATAGGAAACTATTATCAATAGTTTTCCCACTTTAAATTGCAACAAGGGTATACTAGTTAAATATATAGAAGCCCATATTGTGTGTCCAAATTAAAGATCACAATAATATACAGGTGGTTTGCTTGTTCCATGCGGGATTATTTTCTTAAATTGTGCGGTAAAATATGAGACAACATCGAGGATCTATTCTTCAAGTTTATTGTCTCAACGTTTCGAGCTAACCAAGAAATTTGTCTGGGGGAATAGACAATCTACATCCACAAAACAAGCACTCAACACAAAAGACCAGATACCTAAGTCTGTAGTCTTGTTTGAAATTACTTAGACACGTGTCAGATGGTTCTTCAGATTTATAGATTTATGGTAGGTCTTGAAATATGTCCTTCAGACGTTTTGAGTATCTGATGTAATGCCAACGTGACTGAATGACCTGTTGTAAGTTTCGAGCATCGCCATTTCTTGGTTTTGTTTTTCAGGAGGGCTTCTCTATAGAGAAAAAGTCTAGCGTTGTTAGCATCCTAATCGATGAAGTCCTTCTTGAATCATCTCCTTCTAAATTTTCTCGAGCTCTCAGAGACTCCTGATAAAGAGCATAACACACATGCCGAACATTTTTTATTACGTGCTGGGGTGGCAGCCGCTCGAGAGTAAATACTGGTGAATGTCACTTGTCTTAAATTACGTCATTTTCTATGTCCCCTCTCCCCAGGAAGGTATATTGGGTATCCTAGAAGATCTTGGGCCTGTTTTATTACACCAATATAAATTTAATCGTGGGATGGTCGTTGGAATTATTTTGAAAATGTAGCCGTTTCCATCCATTTTGATTCCATGTCGAAAAGGATTCCGCATCAGCTTGAAGGTCTTGGAGAGCGTTTTCTCGTGTCTTCCGATGAAAATATTTGCATACAAAGGCGCCATTTTGTAGTTCCATTCACTGCAGGAAGTGTTGTTAAAATTCACTATTTAGTACTTTGTAGGGTTAGAAGAATGTCGACCATCCCATGCTTCCTTACAGGTTGTGATATGAAATATTGGTGCATAAGGAGAAAACATCTACAGTTGCGAGGAGTGTGTTATCTGGAAGGCTAGTTCTCTGCGTTTTATTGAGATAGTACTTTGTATCTTGGATATAAGAAAGACAATGTTTCAACAAAAGTCTGAAGGTGATAATCAGTGAATTCAGAATGTTTGTTGGATAGGATGGTTATTTTAAGAAATGAAAATAAAATCTGCCTGGTCTGGGGTCAGTTAGGTACGTCAGTGTTTTGCCATTATGTCATCATATATATGGTTGGGTATTTACCGAAATGTAGGTACCTAATCACTCACAAAATAAAGTCTTTCGAGCTTGACGTTAACTTTGTGAGTGATTAGGTAAATATGTACACTTTGATAAATACACCAACATGATCATTTAATCATTATATTTCCAGTTTTCGTCCTTTCTGTCATCACATTATTGGATTCCATCAACAATGCATTCGATTTTCGATAGCACGTAGGTTTCCTTCATTAGCCTCTTCACACTGCGAGAGAATACATTGTCCTATCCTCACACAGTCAAGTGCCATCGATCCAAGTCGTTTATCATCGATGTAGAACTAGGCGTATCAACAGCTCTTGGGAAGCGAAGATGACATAGCCAGTAACACAAAAGTTAATGAGGATCACCATGACAACATAGTTAATGACAACAAAAGAATTAATGAGGGTCACTATGATTTGTTATTGATCATTATATTGTTTCGCATTCATTGTTCTTGCTTTCTATGCATTTGGATTTTTCACAAAAAAGCTGCATCCATTTCTGGAGAGATCTGCTGCTTCTAAGTCGTATAATCATAACCCTAAATTTACAGTAAATTAGAATCAGACGAACATTTAACTGGGCTCATTTACTATGCTTGAAGTGCTATAATAAAGGCTAATGGTTCGAGCATAACCATGCACTAGCTGATTTCCAGATAATATACTTAAAGCCCAGAATTTTTTTTTCAAGATTTGGGTTTTAATAAAATGCCATGACTAAACCCTGCTCGATATTTTTACTTTTGACTTGACCACCCACCGACTACTTGTTGTGTCATTGTCAACTTTTTTGTTTTCTTGTTTTTAATTTCTTCTCATGTACGTTGATTATTCTTCGCCTTGGGTAATTAGTTCCATTTCCTGTGATGCATGGCCAGTACATTGCAAAGCAATAGCAAAACTTGTTTCATTTGTTGCTGTTTTTTTATCTTTGTTTCTTGTTTTTGTTTTCATGGGCACGGGGTGAATTTGTATCTAAGAGGAGAAGGTATTACAAATGTTCTATTTTCGTCATATGTGCTGCCATGACATCAGCACACTTTTAAAGGCTCTCTGCATGTTCGTGTATTTCTCTTCTTCTCCGAAGATATTCGAAATAAACGAATGTTTACTTGTTGGTGCTGTTGTTAGTTTTGGGAGATTTTTGTTTTGCTTTTAGTTTTTATTTTTAGTTTATGATTTTTTTTGCAGTGTTCTTTAAGCCTTTGATTAAAGATTTACCACTGCGGCACAAGACGTTGAAAAATGCGTATATTTATATATCGTGATATTTATTTTTATTCACTGCTCGGCAATTTAATTTAGTGTACCAATGTAGAACTTTAAATAGTCGTATAGTGTGCTTTTGCTGTCAGCCTTTACAATATAATCCGACACAAGTTATTGCTTATCGTTATGTATCTCATTATGAAAGACCTGATTACGTTCATTTCCAGGTACGTTGCTTGTTACTGACAAAACAATCTTTGTTCATATCCAATTCCAGATTCTATTTGAAGACATATTTTCTTTTCTTTTCTTTTTGGGCACAAGTTTTAACAGAAATATCCAACTGAACTTCGCCAGTTATAAGAATTTGCATTATTTTAAACCGATGTAGTAAAATTCAAGGTACAACTGGTTAAATAGCTCGTCAAAAGATTTTATTTAGACAGATGTAATAGAATTCCTGCAACAAGTACCCCAGTAGATCGTACGAAGTTTTCAAGTCGATATAGTAGAATTGGTACCTAAACTATTTCGATAGCTTCTAGGAAGTTTTCATTAAATTTGTAAGTATTTCTCATATTTGTTCAATGTACTTGACAATTTTGGTATGATTGGTTTAACCAATTGCTTTTGAAGTTCTAATTTAACCTAATGCTACCATCTTTACAAGTGGGTGGGGATTGTTTTTGAAATAGTCAAGTAAGTAGGTAAATCTCGATCAATTCATAAAATGTACAGTTTCATTGGCATCCGGAGATTTTATGCAATTGTCTTCTATCCATGTAATTTGTTAATTTATTGCCCATCGAAATTAGTTTTATATGTCAGTTTTGTTTGCTTGTTGGTTGTTTTAAATGTGTCTCATACCATTATTGAGACAATTCCCTGATTTTCTTAATTCCAAATTCTTTATATTTCTTTTCTAAATTTGGAGACGAGTTAGGGGAGGCTGTCATTTCCTTCCTTAGGATATTTGCATTTTGTAGTGATCAAATTCTGCGCCATTTGCATTTATGCTAGAATCAAATTTTCGGTGAATGTATTTTAGTCTATTTTAGGGTTTTTCTAATTATAAAATGAGTGTAAAATCTACTTTAATTTCCAAGCATTTCCACGTACATGTATGCATGAGTTTCCCCTGTTATGTTATTAAAGCAACTCCACGCACATATATGCGTGAGTTTCCCTGTTATGTTATTATAGCATTTCCAAGTACATTTGTGCATGAGCCTCCCCTGTTATGTTCACACATTGTCTATATTCATGAGCAAGTATTCAATTCTATCAAATACCCATTTTGTGCAGTGGGTTGTCCTTTGGCTCAAATTCGCAAGTTTTCCATCCGATAGAGCGTCGATGATAAAATTGATTCTTTTCTTTGAATATCCTCATCCACTGAAGGCAATCGTCTCAGTCTAACCGCCACCAATTACCAATGAATGAGTTCTGAATCAAAATGTATGAAATTCAACTTTGTAATTTTCTTTCCATGTAGTTCAATCTGACTAAAATTATGTCATTGCCACTGGAAAATATACATTCGTTAATTAAAGTTTCAAAATACCTATTAATGTTAAAGGATGGCTAATATGTGCAAATATTAAGAATTGGAGTAAATCAAACAGTACTCTAGTGCCCAAAAAATTGTACTGTAAATGCATATTCCAAAAAGTAAATTGTTACCAGAAGTTCACGGCTAATCGGATGACTCCGGCGCTGAGCTTGTTAATAATGAACACGAACATTACCGTTGGATCATACACATACATTGCGTTCAAGGTTACTTACGTTGATACTTCGCGTTCAAAGGTACTTACGTTGATACATCGCGTTCAAAGGT
Source organism: Megalonaias nervosa (assembly GCA_016617855.1). Classification (NCBI taxonomy): domain Eukaryota; kingdom Metazoa; phylum Mollusca; class Bivalvia; order Unionida; family Unionidae; genus Megalonaias; species Megalonaias nervosa. The sequence continues at coordinate 25,093 of JAECUM010091029.1, forward strand.
ACTTACGTTGATATTTCGCGTTCAAGGGTACTTACTTTGATACATCGCGTTCAAGGGTACTTACGTTGATACATCGCGTTCAAGGACACTTACGTTGATACATCGCGTTCAAGGGTTCTTACGTTGATACATTTCGTTCAAGCATAAATACGTTGATACATTGCGTTCAAGGGTACTTACGTTGATACATCGTGTTCAGTGGTACTTACGTTGATACATCGTGTTCAAGGGTACTTACCTAAATACATCACCTTCAAGAGTTCTTACGTTGGTACATCGTGTTCAAGGTTCTTTCGTTGATACATCGTGTTCAAGGGTACTTACGTTGATACATTGTGTCCAAGGGTTTTACGCTGATACATTGAGTTCAAGGGTACTTACGTTGATACACCGCGTTCAAAGGTACTTATGTTGATCCATCGCGTTCAAAGGTACTTACGTTGATACTTCGCTTTCAAAGGTACTTACGTTGATACATCGCGTTCAAGGGTACTTACTTTCAAATATTGTGTTCAATGGTACTTACGTTGATACATCGTGTTCAAGGGTACTTACTTAGATACATCGCGTTCAAGGGTTCTTACGTTGGTACATCGAGTTCAAGGTACTTTCGTTGATGCATCGTGTTCAAGGGTACGTACATTCGTTCTATGTATGATGTTATTATAGTCTAGTCCAAATGTCTTTTTGATATGACCTCTTGCATTTAAAATTCTAATAATAAATACATAAACGTGCTTATGCTATGCTGTATGTGGCATGACGGCTTTAACGGACTACTCGTTATGCTGTAACGTGTTTAATTCTCCTTAGCTATTGCCAAAAATAGGCACAATTTCTCAAATATACTTACTTAGTGTCGTGGATTTAAGACAGCTTATTCATGTAGCTTTAATTAACACTTTCTGAAAACGGAACAGATATGACATTGAAAATAGAATAAAACATCTTAAAATCAAATTACCGTGTCAGATAACATAAAGGTTGTTTTTGTCCAAGATACTGTTTAAGCAATATACACTGATATTATTTATTGAACTGTACAAGCACACTTTTTACGAAGAGCTAGAGGACAAAATTACATATACTTGGAAAGCCTCCGATAAAGTACGCTCTACAGGCAAAGTTTTCAAAGGTGGATGAAACTTTTGAAAGAGAACAACAATTAAAAATTCGTGTACAAATACACAGAGAAGGCTCATGAGAGTCATAACTAACAATCTGTTTTTGCAGGTCATGTTGCGTACGCTATGTTTCAATAAATAACACGTATGTTATGTAAATTATATTGGAAATTAAAAGAACCAAACTACATGTATGTCAAGACAAAGTATGCTGGTGCCCACCAAATATGAAGTTTGGTTGCATAAAGGAACGCAAATGGTGTCAGAAATATAGAATTCAGTATTGATTTATGAAAAATGTTAAGCATCAAATAATTCAAATTTCCTTGGCAAATTCAAACCTGGAGCGGCGTGTTTTATGTTGATATGTATCAGGTGGCGCTTTCGGGTTTATGACTGGATTTATTTAAAGTGGCTTAGTGAAACAGGATGGGTAGCTAAAGAAACGTATTATGTAGTAACTTAATGACAAACATATCACAAAGGTTAATTAGGTAAGGTAATCGCATGGTATTATTTGCGTGGTTTTCATTTGTGTTCTGAAAGAAAAGTACAAATTACAGCATTGAAGTATAGCTTGAAATGATTTTGAAATTAAACGTCCATGAGAACTAATTTCAAAAACTCAATCTTGACAAGATGCAATTTACGGAAAATGTGGATTTGCTTCCAATTGAGGAAGAAGCCATTAACGTATAATGAACAATTAATGGTTTAGTTCCAGGAAAAGTAACGGAGCATAAAATAAGATACAACATACACAGTAGTCAGCGTTTAGATTTTGATGGTAATAAATAAACAAATAAAAAAATACAGATTTGAAGACTCGATTTATATCGACTTTGTGGGGAAAAAAGATGAAGCTTTGTATCGAAATAGTTAATCGCTTGTTTTATGTTTGTCTTTTCCTTTTCCTTTTGTTCTTTCATGTATTAGATCGTTTCAGTCTCCGATTCGTTGAAAACGATGCAGTCACATAGCAATTCGTATATCTAGTCATGACAAGCAGTGTACAACATATAAATTTCAGTCAACTTTCTTATCTACTATAGATCTCAATATATGCATGCAAACGAAACATCAGAAAAAATTATATTTCGTCTCAGACAAGCTAGCGAAGCACATATTGCTTGAACGGCTGTCTCTATGTAGATTTATTATTCAAATGAGAAAAGAAATGATTTTGCAGTTTCCATTTGTTTTCGATGTACACTGCACTATTCATTTTTCATTTCGTTAGATACCTTCCATATTTACTGGCAAGAGGTAATTGGAGACTATGTAAATAATTTAAAAATATTTCACAGATATGGATTCATTTTTTTAAATTTAATAGTAACTTCATGCAAATACTCTTAGCGTTGAGTTAAAAGGAAATTAAGAATCCTTGTTAAAATGCTTTCTTTCCACAATTTTAAGGACTAACTTCATGCTATATTTGTACAACATTTTATGGACTAACTTCATGTTATATGTCTAAACACTGTATGGGTTAACATCATGTTGCAAGTCTAAACATTAAATGGACTAACTTCATGTTATATGTCTAAACATTGTATGGGCTAACATCAGATTGTAAGTCTAAACATTAGATGGAGTAACTTGTCATATTTCTAAACATTGTATGGACTAACATCATGTTATCTTACATAATATTTTATAGACTAACTTCCAGTTTTATTTCTAGTTTTTTGGACTAACTTCATCCTATATTTCTACAACGACTAACTTCATGCTATATTTCTACAACATCATGGACTAGCTTCGTGTTTTAGATCTAAATCTTTATGGACTTACGTCATGTTCATTTCTACAGATGTATGGACTAAATTCATGATTTATGTCTATACGTTTATAGCAAAATTTTGTTCTTTATTTCTGCAACTTTATGGAGTTACTTTATGGGTTAATTTCGTGTTATATTTCTACAACTGTATGGACTAGATTCATACTTATTTCAACTAATTTAGGGGTTATTTTCATGACAAATTTCTACATCTTTGTGAAGCAACTTCATGCCACGTTTCTACATCTTTACGAAGTAACTTAATGCTTTATTTCTGCAACTCTATATAAAAATGTTCTGCTCTATTTCTACGACTTTACGGACTAACCTCATTCTTTATTTCTACAACCTTATGGATTAATTTGATGTTTTAGTTCTACAACATTTTATGGACGAACATCACGCTTTGTTTCTACAACTTTATGGAGTTACTGCAGGCTTCATTGCTATTGGCTTTCTTCGTGATGCTATTGGCTTTCTTCGTGATTAATTTCTACGACTTTGTGGCTCTATTCATGCTTTACAACAACATTATGGACTAACTTCGTGCTTTATTTCTACGATTTTACTATCTTCATCCTTACTTGTACAACTTTATAGACTGACTTCATGCTTTAATTCTTAACTTTTTAGACTGACTTTATGCTTTCATTATATAATTATATACACTGACTTTATGCGTTCATTATATAGTTATATACACTGACTTTATGCTTTAATTCTACAATTTTATAGACTGACTTTATACTTTAACTCTTAAATTTTATAGACTGACTTCATGTTTTGATTCTATAATTATATAGACTGACTTCATGCTTTAATTCTACAATTTGATAGACTGACTTCATGCTTGAATTCAATATTATTATGGACTGACATCATGCTTTATGTCTATAATTTTATGGACTTACTTCATGATTTATTTCTATAATTTTATAGATTGACTTCATGCTTTATTTCTATAATTTTATGGATTGACCTCATGCTTTATTTCTATAATTTTATGGACTGACTTCCTGTTTTATTTCTATAATTTTATAGATTGACTTCATGCTTTATTTCTATAATTTTATGAACTGACTTCATGCTTTATTTCTGATATTTACGGACTAACTTCAATAACATAACTGTGTTTTGCTTTTGTTGATTTTAATGGCACTTTTAAGACGCTATTTTGAATATCACGCCCGTCATTATATTGGCTAAATCTGCATGTTATTCATTCCTAGCGAACATTTCTGGCATTTTAAATGATAATAACTCAATATTTAATCGATTCCCTTCACTAAAATCAAATGTGATACGGTTCTTCGTACTGTACGATATTTCTAATTAAGTGTTAGATTTGAAAGACCCTCGTATCTTTTCTTTGCTCCTTTATTGTTTACTTCGCAGTATTCGTTGTTGGAACATTATACTGCACGTAATTGAAGACTTTAGGTATCTCAAGAGCTGTTAAAATTTTTAATGTGATTCTTGCCAAAAGATTTTGCTGCTAATAATTTTTCTAAACATTTCCCGATTGTTTTTGTTAGCACTTAATGTGACTTTTATTTTAGAGATGCTCCAAAGGTAGCAATAATAGAAAATAAGGGCATGCCGCAGATATGTTAATTGATATAATGGTACAACTAAAAGCCAATAAGAAGCACATGATAATGTACTCTGCAAAACTAAAATATTTCTTCCTTTCTCTCAATGCCAACGCTTCATTGCATATATTTGTTATCTTTTAACAAACACAAAGCTAGCACCATACCATCACAATGTCAAAATAGTCTAATAATTATATCTTTTTTAATACAAAATATTCATTTTAATCACCGATATGCTTTGAATATTAGCGATCATTGTTTGAAATTTTTGTCCTAACCTTTAAAACCAGCCTGTCAGAAGTCACATTTGAAGATATTCCTCGATAGATTAACTAGTTTTCGCTAATCAATGTAAATGCTTCTTTGGATAATCAAGAAAACCGGCTTAATTTCTGTATCTGCTTGAGAGCAGGAAGTTACCGACGTTGATGCACGGTTTCTTGTTCCGTATGTGAAGAATGCCGATGTACTACTGACAGTTCAACGAATATGTATTGATAATGAGGTCAATATAGCAATAGTATCGACCGAGACAAATTTAATCGTGGATGTTTGATGGCGTGTTTGCTCTAAACAATAGGTGTATTAAAGACGTGTTCCGTAGGACACTTTCATTACGGATCCGGCATGCTAAAGTAACTCTGATTTCACGCAAGAGTTGATGTCTTTCGGTGACTTAATGAGGTGTAATTTTCTAAACGTATTATTGGTTCCATGTCATTCCTGTACAGCTTTTCATTCGATAAATAAACTGGACTTTATTTGTCAAATTGAGATGAAAACGATAACCAGTTACAGAATCTGAACGTTTTACACAAAGTCTGGTTTCTTTTGTCGTACACAAAATTTGCCCAACGATTAAAAAACAAAAACATTTAATTCTTAACACAAGCGTAAAGAACGACGAAGTTAACAATCCAGCAAATCATTTTACTCTTTATAACTTGAAGGAAATTCAATCCAGCCAATCACCTGAATCTTTATAACTTGAAGGAAATTCAATCCAGCCAATCTCTTGATCTTTATAACTTGAAGAAAATTCATGCTCAGGTAACGACCATTATGTATCATAACCTGAATTTATGTGTATATTTTAAAACTTTTATTGTACCTAACTGAAGAAGCAAAATCATGTTTTCATTCAGATAGAAGTTTTGTACTGCGAGACAAAACGATTAATTAAGAAAACAAATATTTTCCTTGGCGCCTAGGAAGCTAACTTAATTTCAGATAGTATAGTAGACGATAGATATTGCACATAACTAAATACTACACTTAGTTTCAAAACGTAATTTTAGTGAGCCTCACGTTTGCAATTATAGCTCAATTATCAGTTGCATTGAGCTAAGGATAAAACATAAAGTCCTCACTCTAGAGTACAAAAGTCTGAACGTTCGATCACCACATTATCTTAGACACATGGCTGAGCTGCATGTAAAAGAGAGGAAAGATCTTCGGTCTGATGAAACAGTCATACCTTTGAAGATACCATTCACAAAAAGACAAATTGCTTATATAGTGCAGTGGCACAGTTATGGTGGAATGAACTTCCGAACCATATAAAATCGTCACCAGACGTGGATTCATACAAAGCCAAGCTGAAAACGTTTCTGTTTGACACGTTCTAGCAAAATAATTTATGATCTAACCACAAAATTATCCACCAACTTTTGTTCCTAAATAACATTAGTAAGGTTCATATATATATATATATATATATATATATATATATATATATATATATATATATATATATATATATGCACAGGTCTGTGTATATATGTATATAATCCTTTGGCCCCGATTGGCCGAGTGGTCTAAAGCGCTCACCGTTACGGATCACTGCCATCTCACCTCTGTCTGCGTGGGTTCGAGTCTCGGGCTCGGCCACTGTGGGTATATGAGAAAGCTTCCCAGTAGCTTCTCGTGGGTTGGTGGTTCTTTCCGTGGTTTTCCCGGGTTCTTCCTCTGCTATTTATACTGGCCGCCATGTATAGCCTATCTTGTGCTGAAAAATGGCGTTAAACCCTATAACAATAACAATATAATCCTTTTTTTTGTCAATATACAGCGCCTCTGAAGATTTTTGTCATTGCTATCTCATTTTATATCGTTTTAATAATGCCTTCACCTTTAAAATATTTCATTTTAATAACAATACCAATATGCCTTAGTCTAATATTTATTTTATTTTAATATTATATTTTATTTTAATATTATATTTTATTTTATCAACAATGACAACATGCCTTGAGCTCTTTCACTTATCATTTTAAAAATTTATATCATTTTAATAATATGTTTTATTTTCATAATATATTTCATTTTAATAACAAGGTCAATATGCCTTATTCTATGCTTTTATATAGTCCATTGATAATATATGTGCATGTGTATGTGCATGTTTGTGGATGTTATCCTTTTAACGTCAATGTACAGTGCCTATGAAGATTTCTATCGTAGATTGACTGCTCTGTATCAAAGAAAGTAATTTTTAAATTTATAAGCTAATTACAAAGTTTTCAGCAAAAGCTGTGTACTTGTATCATAGAGTGTTGCATGCCTGATACTAGGCACATCCGCCAGATTTTAAACTTTTGATCAGCGTAGAGTTCAGCTTTAATTGGCCAACTTAACTGACACCATATACAAATGCATTACACTCCACAGTCAGCTGCTGACCTAAGATCAAAGGCGGAATATATAGCTGTAATTGCCCACTGATTATCTCAAATGACTGCCCGCAGTCGCAAAACAATGATTACGCAGTCTGTGATGTTACCGTAACTATTCACCCATAAGCATACCAAGAACTCTAATAAGTTCATTCCAAGATTCGAGTAAATATATTTACTAATACCCAATATGCAAATATTATGTTTGATAATGTCATGAAATGAGATCAAAATTTGCAGCAGACGTAACACAAAATTTCCTTCCTCAGACGTGCTTGAATCCACGATTTGTACAATGAGTTACAGTCATTTATTTAGAATGACTGTTCTGTTAAAGGACAATTCACTAATCCAATAACCTGTCAATAAGCGAACAGCGCTGCATTCTGAATTTTCCAACAAATATTAGCCAACTGATATGGGGGTGGTGGGGCTTGTTTACTGAGGGACAATTGGGGCCCAAGAAGGTATGTCAACACATTTTATAGGTACATCACCTCCCCACGCAAAGCTGGAACGCAAGTCGATTTGTCAGTGTTCAAGAATTCTCTGAGATGCCCTTGACTAAGTGACCAGGGAAGACGAAGTTCCAAACGAACGGTTAAATATTTCCTGCTTTGTTTACACACAGCGTTATATGGGTCTTTTGTTCGACTTTCACTAATTGTAAACACTAATTATTTTGATGCGCAATGCGATGATTATCTAGTCTGCAGGGTCAATTAAATCTATTGTTACTACAAAAGTCAATGCATCTTCCCTGCAAAGTGAAAAACGAACGTGTTCTGCAGACAAAAAGCATAGTTGTTTTTAAGTTGCTCTCTTTTCTATGATGGCATATCTTATCACACAAAACAAATCTGTCAACCTGTTCGATGTGCTTTATTCCCTCTAGATCGATAAGCAAATCAATCAAACGTTCAAAATTCGAAGGTAACGGACATTAATTCTAATCGTCAAGAAGGAACACAATATCTTTTCATGGTATGAACAAACAGGAGGCTTTTGTCCAAATAACCTCGTAAACGGGGTTTTACTTAGCATAAGAGAATTTTTATTCAGTCCTTGGTCTAGTCACTCATTGATACATTTGAAACAACTATTTTACAAAGTTATTAGGGAAAGCAGTTCTACAAACCTAGTCTGATGTAACTTTATACGAAGGCATTTCTAACAGTGTTCTGAATGATCTCAGCGTTTAAGTAAAATTTGATTGGTCAACTTAACTGACACCTTGGCTTCTCAGCGCTTAAGTCGAATTTGACCAATTAACTTAACTGAAACCTTGCACAACATGTACACAGTATAACCTTCAATTAGATACCGACAACAGAACAATGAGTATGCAGTTGCAATTTTAGAATCATTAGCGCGAAAAGACCACGACAGTGTTTATAGAAAATGACCAAGACAGTGGTTAAACAAAAGAACACGACATTAGTTATAGAAAAGACCAAGATAGTGGTTATACAAGAATACCAATACGGTGGCTATATAAATCATACCAAGATAATGGTTATACGAAAGACCACGATAGTCTTCTTCTTCTTGGTAGTCTCTCGGGAGCCGATGAAGACATGCTGTGCAGTCTTGTTGTGCAGTCTCATCAACGATGGACGCGTATGTGGCTCCGGAGTTCAAATTCCGATGAACACAGGCAGTTGCAGGTGGGGCATGGGACACCGGTACTTGGGGGTGGCTGAGACGCAGCTCTGTGACGTCTCTCACGGGCTGCAGCAAGACGCTGGCGGTGGTCAGCCTCGAAGGTGGAACTGGGTTTTCTGGTCAGGGCTCGCCAGTGACTTCTGTCTGAGGCAGCGAGTTCGAGGTGATGGGGTTGAAGGTCTGCCCATTTGATGTGCGTCTTGAGGTTGTCTTTGTACCTCTTGTGAGGGCGGCCTTGGTTTCGGTTGCCTTGGACTAGTTCGCCAAAGAACAGTTGCTTTGGGATTCTTTTTTGATCCATGCAGATGACATGGCCGGTCCAACGAAGCTGGGCCTGGATCAGTTTGGCTTCGATGCTTGTTGTGTTTGCTCTATCAAGGACTTCCTGGTTGGGGATTCGGTCATGCCACTTGATCCTCATGATGGCTCTCAGGGAGCGCTGGTGGAATTGTTCCAACCGACTGATGTGCCTTCGGTATACAGTCCACGTTTCACAGCCATACAAGAGAGACGTCAGGACAACTGCATTGTACACCTTCAACTTTGTTGACAAGTGTATATCCTTGTGCTGCAAGACCTTGGTTTGAAGTCGTCCGAGTGCTTGGCTGGCTTTTTGGATCCTCGCAGTGATCTCTTTGTCCAGGGAGCCATCATTGGATATTGTGCTGCCTAGGTATTTGAAGCTGTCCACATTCTTCAGCTGCGTGTCGCAGATGGCGATGCAGGGTTGTGAAGGGACAGTGTTTGGGGCAAGCTGGAAGAGGACTTCTGTCTTTCCTAGGCTAATTGTGAGTCCAAACAGATTGGAGGCTTCAGAGAACTTGTCCACAATTGTCTGTAGGTGAATCTCTTCATGGACCATGAGGGCACAGTTATCTGCAAAGAGTGCTTTAGTGATGAGTCTTTCAAGCGTCTTGGTTTTAGCAGCTAGGCGTCTGAGATCAAACACTGATCCATCCAGGCGATATCTAATGTAGATACCAAGGTCAAGGTCATGGATGGCGTGGAGCAGTACCTGCGTGAAAAAGAGGTTGAAGAGCATCGAAGCGAGTACACAGCCCTGTTTGACACCATTAGATATGGGGAATTTCTCAGAGGGTTCACTGTCTGAGAGAATCTCTCCAGTCATGTCATCATGGAAAAGCCGGATGAGGTTGGTAAACTCCTGAGGACAACCAAGCTTCTTGAGTATTACCCACAGTGCGTCTCTGTTGACTGTGTCGAATGCCTTCGTCAGGTCCACGAAGACGGCATACAGATTCATGTTCTGCTCAAGGCACTTCTCTTGGACTTGTCTTACTGCGAAGATCATATCAGCAGTGCTACGGTCTGGGAGAAAACCTCATTGAGACTCAGGTAGGTTATCTTCTGACACTGATGCGATAAGTCTGTTGAGAATGAGGCGAGCAAGTATTTTGCCAGCTATGGAGAGTAGGGAGATGCCTCTATAGTTATTGCAGTCCGCACGTGTGCCTTTATTCTTATAGATGGTTACAATTGATGCGTCGCGGAGGTCGTCTGGCATATCCTCTTCCGTCCAGATGCTGGTTAGCACATCG
>JAECUM010091030.1:0-32332 GCA_016617855.1 Megalonaias nervosa
TGGTTTTAGCAGCTAGGCGTCTGAGATCAAACACTGATCCATCCAGGCGATATCTAATGTAGATACCAAGGTCAAGGTCACGGATGGCTTGGAGCAGTACCTGCGTGAAGAAGAGGTTGAAGAGCACCGGAGCGAGTACACAGCCCTGTTTGACACCATTAGATATGGGGAATTTCTCAGAGGGTTCACTGTCTGAGAGAATCTCTCCAGTCATGTCATCATGGAAAAGCCGGATGAGGTTGGTAAACTCCTGAGGACAACCAAGCTTCTTGAGTATTACCCACAGTGCGTCTCTGTTGACTGTGTCGAATGCCTTCGTCAGGTCCACGAAGACAGCATACAGATTCATGTTCTGCTCAAGGCACTTCTCTTGGACTTGTCTTACTGCGAAGATCATGTCAGCAGTGCTACGGTCTGGGCGAAAACCACATTGAGACTCAGGTAGGCTATCTTCTGACACTGATGCGATAAGTCTGTTGAGAATGAGGCGAGCAAGTATTTTGCCAGCTATGGAGAGTAGGGAGATGCCTCTATAGTTATTGCAGTCCGCACGTGTGCCTTTATTCTTATAGATGGCTACAATTGATGCGTCGCGGAGGTCGTCTGGCATCTCCTCTTCCGTCCAGATGCTGGTTAGCACATCGTGGAATGCCTCTAGAGTCTGCTCACTGAGAGCCTTGTACACCTCCGCTGGGATGCCATCCTTACCAGGTGCCCTGCCACAGTTCATTTGTTTAATGGCCGTCCTCAACTCCTCTATCGTTGGCGGAACATTCAGTTAGTCATGCGTTGGCTGTTGGGGTATTTGTTCAAGAGCAGAATGGCTAACCGATGAGGGCAGGTTTAGGAGCTGGCTAAAGTGCTCTTTCCATCTGTCCTTAATGCCAGCCTTGTCCTTTATTAGTGTACTGCCATCTGCAGCAAGCAAGGGGGCAGAACCAGACTTTGAAGGGCTGAAGATTGACTTGATGGCACTGTAGAACTCTTTGGAGTTGTTAGTGTCGGCATAGCGTTGCACTTCATTAGCTTTCCTTTTCCACCACTGGTCATGCATCTTGCGGATTTCTCTCTGAGTCTCAGCTTGATAGGATTTGAAGCGGTCTTTTTTGGGGATGGAGTTTGGGTCATTCTGCCAGTCCATGAATGCTTTATTTTTTCTGGCAAGCAGATCTTCAATGGCATCGTTGTTCTCGTCGAACCAGTCTTGATGGGTTCGCTTCTTGGGGCCCAGAGTTGCTATAGCTGTCTCTCTTATAATGTCCCTGAGCTAATGAAAATGCGGCTACCTATAGTATTGGTATATCAAATTGCTTTATACCAACACTTTAAATGCATGTTATTTTTTAATGTATGTGGTATATATATATATATATATATATATATATATATATATATATATATATATATATATATATATATATATATATATATATGAAGAGCGTACATGATCCCTATGTAGTAAAGTGATATCCTACAAAGTTGTTTTTGACACGGTCTTCTTATTTGTTACCTTATTTTTAGGTTTATTTTCATGTCTACGATTAATGTTCTGAACAGATATTTTTGTTGTATGAAGAACGTTTGCTGATGATAATACAATCGCTTTAAATCTTTAAAAAAAATATATTTAATTGTAGATATTGTAAAAAGAAATGCAGATATTGTATTACACATGGTCATAAACACCACAGCCCTAATACTCTTCCAGTAGTTACGTCAGTGTCAAAAATAAAATAAGCCTGAAATAACATTTGGAGGAAGCGTAATTCAAGCCAGGATGCATGTGTCAAAGGTGAGAATTTATTTCTCACAAAGAAAACTAGAAGTATACTCTTTAGCGAAGGTTACTTTGTTTTTGCTGCAATGTATTCCTTAAGTTATTAATTTCATTCTGTTTTGTTTAGTTTGATTTTGGTTTTTGCATTAGTGATAAGTGAGAAAATTAAGAAATAATTGTGGCTACCTTGTAAACGGTATTCGGGTTTTGAGATATATTTACATGAATGGAACGGTGATATTGTGTTAAGATTTCAATCCAGTAACTTCAAATTGAAAGGTATATCAGCACATGCAAGGATTTATGGAACCTTGATCAAAGACACAGGCAACGTCTGGGCAGGATTAAGAACTGCACTCTTCTGATTTCAGATCACGATCACCAGTTCTTTCTATATACGCTTTTATGCCAACAGCACAATCGAAACACTCCTATGGCTAGAAAAGAATCTTGGCTATTTAAACCAGTCGCCATTTCATATAGATGAACCATTAATCCACTTATGGACTGACATGACTTTATTTTGGGCAAACTTTCCAAGATTTCGTTTCATTGAAGTATGAACTTGCTGGTAAACTTTCGTTAAGTGAATTCGTGCAAATAATTCCACTTATGATTCATATTTTATATGACGAAAACTTATTTTGCCTGCCGTACTTTACTGTGTGACTAAGTTACACTGGTCTACAATTATTTAGATGTCGTCTGCTTCAGAGATAAACTGTGCTATTTATTCTGGATTTTGATGTGCTGAATTCAAATATGACAATTAAAATAACTGATTGGCTACTATTTCCAAGATATTTAAGTTTTTACATTTTATGTCTAGGTATATTGTGTAGTTATAAAGTTTTAATCATACATTGTAAACCTAGGTCTTTTCATGTGTTTATGGTTGCTTTGCATTCACCTGTCCTGTTTATCTAACACTTTAAAAAAGGGTTATATAAATTCAATTTATAATTATGAAACAAAAGGCAGAAAGCTATTATGTACATAGTTTAATCCTTATTCAGTGTCTACTCGGAGCATCTTGGCTTGTCTCTTGTATTCATTAAATGGAACATCTCTTGACACTGTCCAGCCAGAGTCTACAAGCATCGATGGGCTCCATTTGCCCTGATATCGTTTCTTCATTGTTGCAATGTCCTGGTGAAATAGCTCCCCGTGCTCGTTGCTTACTGCTTGGCAGTACGGTGGAAAAAATCTTGCTACTAACTGGAAGGCTTTCCATGCTGTCTTTTCCTTGCCACGCAGTGCACGGTCAAATACATCATCTCGAAGAAGGTCACGAATCTAAGGACCAACAAAGACACCTTCTTTTATCTTAGCTTCACTTAACCTTGGAAATTTTCCACGGAGGTACTTGAAAGCTGCTTGTGCTTTGTTCATGGTCTTCACAAAGTTTATCTTCAGACCCAGCTTGATGTGCAAGGGTGGTAACAAAATCTTCCTTGATTCAACATGTGGTGGATGCTGAACACGTTTCCTCCCAGGCTCCAATGACTGTCGGAGTGGCCAATCTCTCTTGATGCATTGGGAATCTCTCGCACGACTATCGCATTCGCAGAGAAAACATCATTACTTTATGTATCCAGTCTGCAGACCAAGCAAGAGAGCAATAACCTTCAAATTGCCACAAAGCTGCCACTGATGTTGGTCATAGTTTATGCACCTCAAACGTTGTTTCATGTTTTCATAGGTTTCCTTCATAAGGACTACATGACCAACTGGAATTGATGGCAAAACATTGCCGTTATGCAGCAAAACAGATTTAAGACTTGCCTTCGATTAATCAATGAGCAGTCTCCACTCATCTGAATCATGAACGATGTTGAGGGCTGCCATCACACCATCAGTGTTGTTGCATGCTATAAGATCACCTTTCATGAAGAAGAATGGGACAAGATCCTTTTGACGGTCACGGAACATGGAAACCCTAACATCACCTGCCAGGAGATTCTACTGCTGTAGTCTGGAGCCCAATAGGTCTGCCTTACTCTTGGATAGTTCAAAATCCCTGAAAAGATCATTCATTTCACCTTGTGTTATAAGGTGTGATTCAGAGGAGGAGGATGGGAGAAAATATGGGTCATGTGACAATGATGGTTCAGGACTAGAAGTTTCATCCTCTGCCTTTCCCTCGTCGGACTCAACTGAGAATGATTTTGGTGCATCAGGAACCGGCAGTCCTTCTCCGTGGGATACTGGGCGTAAAGCTAATAGAATGTTTGGATAATGCACAGTAGACTTTTTCTCCTTTGACACAACTTTCCCAACTGGAGGCACCATGCAGAAGTAACACATGCTGATATAATCAGTTGGCTCTCTCCGAATCATTGGCACTGCAAAAGGCATAGATTTCCTTTTCCTGTTCAAGCACTGGCGAAGATTTGTTGCACAAGTATTGCAGCATATGTGTGAGGCCATCTTCTTGTCCTAATCACAGTTTTTTGCAGCCAAAATAAAGGTGATAGGTTTTCTTAACATAGTCGTTATACTTCGCTTTTGTGATGCAAAAGTCACTTCATCTCAAACAAGCAGAGGTTATCTGCGTTTTTCACACAAAAAGTACGAGACATCTCTGCTCACTTTGGTTAGCCAGAAATGTGTCCCTCTGCAAAATTAAACACCGACAAATAAGAGTGCACGACACTGTATGATGCAAGTCATTTCATGTATGACGCAATACCAGCTTCAAATTGCATCATTCAGTGTTTTGCCTCAAAAGCAAGTACTGCCCAAACCCAGTCAAAGATTTATTCATAGATCCAGTCAAAGATGTATTTTAGTCATTTTTGGTTTACATTGAGATCCCTTCCCTTTATAACTCACTTATCATCCGCCATTCCCAAGTCAAGGGTCGTATATATTGACCTAGTATCATATCTTTAAACCTAGAGCCAGTCAACAATTTTAAGCATCATTTTCGTTCTCAGTGACCCAGAATTAGTAAAGCTTGACTACATTTATTCGGAAACATTTTGGCTGTAGACCATTGTTATCTGCCCATTATGCCGCTTTATCCGTGTTGACGTTCTTTTGGACTATCGCAGCTATTTCTGCGAGACAAACATGCCGGCGCAGTAATTTGTAGAAAATCTTACATGTTCTTCACCACAAATTTTTCCGCACAGAGAAATCGCAATTTATTCGGACCACCTCGACTATTAACTACCACTGACGGACAATTTGCAAGTAACAAAATAATTCGAGGCATTCACAAATTATCCGTAAATGATTGTTTCTAAGTAGGGGGTCCGAATGGCAGATATGGGAATCAATTCGAGGTATGATTCGCAGGATTGATCCAGAAATTGGGAATCGTTTATGCTGTATCACTCAGTCGAAGTATATTAGAATAAAAAGCCACAATATATTTTGATTGGCAGATAACAGAGACCCTGATCTGTAGACGTGTTGTCCGCTACTTGATCTCTGTCAATCTCGTTATTAATTGGGTGAGTGCCATATATTGAAAATCCCTTTGTGAGGGCACCAAATCCTTTGTATACTACTGTACTCATGTCTGTCATAGGCTGGTGAACGACTATTTCATTTCTCAAAGTGGGTCGGGAACTGGGCTTAAATATTTTTCGAAAATATAATTCCGGCCACCAAATAGGTTGAGAAAAATAATCTTGTTCTCCTGTGTAGTACGAATTAACAGCAATGAAATGCAAATGATTTTAACATTTCATAAATTATTTTTGAGATCAAATTTCAAGGAAATGAAATCATTATTTCACTTCAGTTGTAAGTTAATAAGTTAACGTTGACTAATCTAATAAGAACAAGTGATAACCTTGTCTACTATTAGCGACCTAAAATATCTGTATCTCCATTTTTCTTGCTGAAATATAATGCATTTCTTAAACCTTTGACATTCAGTACTTTTTAACACTGATTGCTAATGTCTTGTTCATACCAGTCTCGGTTTGCACCAGGAAGAACCGCCGTTACCACTTGTAATGCCATAATTCCATTTCCAGCTTTAACTCATCCAATCCGGACACGTTCAGTCATAAATTAGGACATTCATAGATCGCTAGAGCAGTTGCTAAATCTTACTTAATACTTTAATACTTCGCTGTTGACTGATTTATTGTGGTACAGGTATGTATGCTTGTATATGTATGTGTATATATTAAGTAATAAAATAGACGCAAACGACATAGTTTTACCTAACTGAATTATGGTAAATCATGTAATCAAATTTAGCAACAAGAATGTTTTTTTACAAGTTTGTTGCAAGACAAAGTGTTGCCTAAATAAAGGAAGAGATTGTGAAAACCTTAAAATAGTTTAAAATTTGAATAATTTTCTGTTCTTGTTTCAGGTTTTTCTGTCTTTTTCTTGATATATTAGCGCTAGATTGTGTGAATTTGATGTAACTGTAACAAAACAGTAAGTAAATTATATATTTTTTTATCTTTTGCGTTTATAATTGTGTTTTTAATTGTGTTGTCCACTTCAAGAAAGGTATCGATAGACTTCGAAAGAGCTTGCCACGCTTCTTTGAGTTCCCGCTCAGAGTTTGTCATATTTGTAGCTACTGTCTTTTCTCTGTTCTAAAAGTGTTTTGAATTTACTTTTGTTTTGACGATTGATTGAAACATTGGATAATTTCAATAATTATAGATTACCTCCAAATAATTGGCAATAATCGTACATAACCTCCAAATAAGTGTCAATAATACAAGAAAGAGACAGGAAAGAAAAAAGAAAGGCTTTAAAATAAAAGTAACAGGACAGAAAATGGTTAAGTAATCGTCTGATATATAAGCAGACCCTATAGAAAGTGCACATCTCCCTTCAAGGATGAGTAGAGAGAGGTATTACGAGGTGACCTGTGACGGAAGGCGTTCTAAAGAGAACGTCCTATTACTGCAACAATATTGTGTGTGTGTGTGTGTGTGTGTGTGTGTGTGTGTGTGTGTGTGTGTTTTGGATCTATGACGTTGTTTTACGAGTGAACATTTTCTTTCTATATACTAAACAAAACAGATTTCTTTTTAATTTTACATTTCTAAAGCAAAACCGTCAATTTCTATGAAATGTTTGTCAATTCTTGGATTAATTGCTGCATAACTATATTAATAAAAAGATGATCTGAAAGATGGAGAGAATTGGTGCCCCAACGACCTCTTGGGTTAAGGGATTGATGATATGATGATGATGATGATGATGATGATGATGATCGGGAATTTTACAATAATTTTAAGATGGCGACTCTTTACAAATTTAGCTTCTACGTATAATGCATCAGATTGTGTATTTTGTCAAAATAATTACTGTTTTCATACAGTACATTAATATGACAGAGACTAAATTTAATACTCAGGGCCGGATTAGGTGAAGTGTTGGGTTCGAGGGGGTGGGTCCGAAATTTCAAAAGGGCCCAGACTTTTCTCGAAAGGTCACAAAACGAAAAGTCTACATGTCTGGTTAATCAAAGTGTCAATAATATCCAACAAACGTGAGCAAGAATAAAGCGATGGTAAAATTTCAAATGACAAGTGACTATACCCACCCACCCCCTTCTTTTGCTGGTGTGCTTCACGAAGTAAAACTCCGTCAACCAAGAATTCTGAAATTTATTTTTTCTTGTTTTTCTCCTATATCGTCTTCAAAAATTAATCACACTTGGACACTATTACGACAACTGAAATAATCATGCTTTCCGTTTTATATGTATGGCTAAAATGCATATTCAATAAAGCGTTGCCGCTGTTCGCAAACTTGGTTTAAAGATTCTCATTCAAGGCATTTATACGTACTGACTATTGTTTGCCTACATGCATCGAACAGCTCCTTGATCTACCTACATTGGGGTGTTCGACTTCGTGATCATTTTTACTTATGAAAATTAGCACAATGGGCTCACCCTCTGCAGTCTTCAATTGTACTACACTAGCCAATGTGTGCTAATTAAGTAAACCATGCAATGGCGGTTTATATCTGATCTCTTTGCTTTTCAATTGCCTTTATTTAAACTGCCCGAAGAATAGTTTTACATCAGATTCAGTCATAAAAAATGCTTACCATTTAAACATACTACATATAAAGGGCAGATAATGAAGTGTGTATTTTTGTTCTATTTTAAAAGATTACTGAAAATCATTTTTTTTATTTGTTTAAACACGACGTGTCAGGGCGTAAGAATCGCGTTTTTAGCATGGCTTGCAATGGCAGGTCAAAATCTTGAAAATAAATTTCTGCATTTCATCAGGTGGTCAAAGTTATTGATGGAAATTAGATTTTTTCGACGGGCCCGACGAGTTCCTCACTTACAATACATGGGAGGCCCGTCCTGAAATTAGAGAGGCACCGAGTGTCGGGCTATCGGATTTTGTTTAGCACTAACAAATTGCAGAAAAAGAGAAAAGGTTACAGTTTTACAAATTTTACTTTTGTTTCCTGAAATATTCCATAAGCAAGAAATTTACATTTTATTGGTGTATTATTCTGAAACTCTTTGTTGACAAGTAAGTCTTGCTGAATTAAATCTAACCTAGATTGCCATGGGTGGGGTTGAGGATAGCTTTGTCAGCCGGGAGGTCCCCTTCAATACATTGGACTGGAGTGCCAATGGAAGGGAAGGAATCATATAGAAATTATGGTTCTGATACCTCTTCCTGGGAAGTGGCGAGGAACTTTAGAAAAGTCACGAGCCGGGAAGAAAGGACGGAGTCAGACCAAGAACAAATGAACTACTTAGAACGTATGACTTTGAGACTCCTTCCTGTGGAGCGGCTTCCTGGGATCCTAGAGATGTGAGGGAGGCCGCGAGCCGGGAAGAAAGGACGGAGCCATATCAAGAAAAAATGAATAATGAAAAAATGAACTGGAAACGTTTACGACAGGAATTCAAGATAATGGACTTGTACCTTTAATAATGAACTGTGGAAAAACTGGATAAAGAAAAAGGACCGAATATGGTAATGAACTATTTACACAAAGGAACATTGTATTTACTTGCAGAAATTTTCAAGGATTCTAGAGAACTTTAAGACTTGACAAACGTAATGAACTATGGAGCATTATCTTCAGAACTTTCAAGAAACTACGATAACTTTATGATTTGAGATAGAATTAAAAACTTGTGAGTTTTCATTGACAAACGGACAACTTCTAGACTTTCAGACTGCTCACTATGCTTATGCTATACTTTCTAAAGCTGTTAAAAAGGTATTAAGACCTTGTATAGATTTCAGATTTAATATTAACTCTAAAGTTTGTACAAATCAACATTAATATAGAAATAACGATAACTTTAAGACTTGAGATAGAACTTAAAAACTGTATTAAGAAATAAACTTTAAAGTTTGCAAATTAACATTAATGACAATTAAACTACGTTAAAAAAATAAGTGAATTATTTGAAATGAATGAGGAAAATAGAGGAAATTGTGCAGCACGTGCACACAGTGCTCACGGTTGAGAGCACAGGTTGTGCACGTGCGCCATGAGCCTAAGGAACTTACTTATTGAGCAGCATATGCTACTGTATGTAGACTAGTTCAAAAACTAAAATTTCTACCTCTCTTTTAATAAAACGGAAAAATTACTAATACGGAAATGAACTATAAATCATTAATAAACCTGAAATATAACAAAAAATTTGAATGGTGTATATACCCTATATCAAATTTATAAAATCAAAATTTCGAAAAATAATACACAAGCACATACACTTTGATAAAGCAAAAACACATACAAACCATTGAATTTAGATCTAAGGGGTCCCTCAGATGATGTCAATTCTGAGAGGGACCACACCAATAAAAAAGAAATTTACAAAAGACCATGAAACTGTTGATACCAAACTGAGCAGAGGGTTAAACAATCCTGAGCAATTTGCGAATTTATAAACAAAACTTGTAGTGGAAAAATGAAAATTTCAATTTTGTTAAATACAATTTAATAAAGTATTTTTAAAAAAAACATAAAGCATTAAAACATTGCAAGATAATTTTAGGGTTGGCAATATTAAATTGTATTTATGATTATAGAAACTTTGATGATCGTTGAAATGGGCCGTATCGTGGGGGGAAGGGGTTAAGAAATGTCTAGAATGTTAACAAATGATACAACCTTTAGAGTAATAAGGACTAATGCCTAATGACCATCTGTCACCCACCTACACTAACACCCACCTGTACTAGCTGACACCCATTTGTACTAGCTGACAGCCACACGTGCAAACAAAACGGTCGAGTGAAAGGGGAATTATCTGAAAGTAACTAATACACATAATTACAATCCAATACATACCCTTACAAAGAAAATAGATGATATAAAGGGGATAATTGAGGACCACTCACATACATTTGACAAGCAAACACTCTTACAATCAAATACACACTTATAAACAAAATAATGAAGGAAATGTGGACAGCGGATTGTTACACACAAACACACATACTTATGGACAAATATACAAAGATAATAAAGGGAGCGATGTTGATATTCAAGGGCCCCTCTCATCTGTTTACTGGCAAACAAATGCACACCCTTACCATCGAAAACCCACATGCATGCAAACTCGTGCGAAAATAAATCGAGGATATAGTGTTAGTATCACAAGTAATTACAGTTGAAGACAGGTTATTCACTACTCATCACACACACACACACACACACACACACACACACACACATACAAACACAGGTCAGTTACTGAGATATCCTTATAAAGGACCAAGCCTTTTTACTGTCCAATTATAACCCTTACAAACAAAACGGATACCCAACGAATAGGTAGGAAAGAGAGGATAACCACCAATTCTTACAACCAAGCACATACTTGCAAACAAAACAATGGGGGGAACAGGGGGAAAATTTGGTTCCATTACATATATTCACAGACAAACAAACACCCGTCCATACTATCAGACACCCACACACCTGCTTACAAACATACAAACTCGTTTGAAAGGGGACAAAGGGCGTGTAGCTACTATAAAACATACAATTAACGACAGGTTATTTACAATTTTACACCTTATGCACACAATCTCAATGGATATAAATTATATCTTCAAGGAGTACTGTCATGCATAACTACAATCCAACACCGGTTTTATTACTTTTCTGCACCCACACATGCTGTAACGATTATATGGTCATAATATAAGTAATAGAAAAAAGCAAATACCAACAAGTTTTGTGGAATTAAACAGATAATTTATTTCCCTAAAATAAAAAGTGAAAATTTCAAAAGAACTTACAGTAATATGAATTAAATCCCAAATAGTCCTAAAAGTTATCTCAAGGTCCAAAAGTATAGAGTATTCCGAATGAATTTTCAGTGATGAATTCAGATTTTGAAAGTGCTGATGTACCAATAGAATGGAATAGTATTGATGTGCTAACAGTCTTGATGCATCACAATGATATAATTCAAAATTCCCTTGAATAACTCACAATAATGCCAAAATAATGACTTAGTCCGAAAAGTATGAATGAGCACTTGGTAATCCCAATGAAATAATTTAAATAAATAAAATCATCTCATACATTAACTGAAATACAACTAAAAATTGATTCCTCAAAGGATTGTTGTTAATATAGGAGTGACTAATTCTAATATAATCAAATTCAATGTAAAAACCTAAGACACAAGTTGAAGACCAGGATCAGGGTCAGTTTTCCATGAAATTAATGAACAACTTGCTCTTAGAACAATCTTAATTTCTAAAAAAAATATACATTGAACTCAACATCTGTGAACGTGTTTATCTTCAAGTATTAATATTCTAAAAATAAAATCTAAAGTCATAGATTAGAATTAGCTATATATGTTGTTTATATAAAACAATCATTAGTCAGGTAGGTGCAACTCCTACTCTCAATTATAGACAAAGGACAATTACACAATGCAAACTAAATATAAATAGCATATAATCATAGACAAAAGCCTACATATAATACAAATTAAATATGAATTACAACACAAAGAATGTTAAAGCAATGTAAGATATTGAATAGGTAACAACAATAACGTTCGTCCTTAGAAGCAAATACATGTTTCTTTCATCCAACACTCATTCTTACAACCAAAACAAATGACGGTAGAGAATGGATATATGTGATGATTATAATACGCATTTCAATCAAATTCTAGATGACCCTGAAGACATATTCGCGTTATACGAAATATCTTTAGCAAAGTCCAAGAGAAGTAAACCTACCTTGCCAACCACTAAATCCAAATCATCATCGTTATTTTCATCAGCTGCAGCAATTGCACCGACGACGGCAAGCAAGAATAAATCCCCCCAAACCCCCCCCCCAATATATCTCTGTATTAACATTCTACTACTACTACTACTACTACTACTACTACTACTATAAATACATA
Source organism: Megalonaias nervosa (assembly GCA_016617855.1). Taxonomy (NCBI): domain Eukaryota; kingdom Metazoa; phylum Mollusca; class Bivalvia; order Unionida; family Unionidae; genus Megalonaias; species Megalonaias nervosa. The sequence goes on from JAECUM010091030.1 coordinate 12,144, forward strand.
ATAAGAAATGAAGAATATTTTGATTTTCATTTACCTTTGGTATATTCTCATGAACACAAGTACATTTGTTTCTTGTGAGCATCTTATTCTGAATTTCTTAGAGGGATATGGTTCTTCTGCTTTTTCTTATTTCATTTCTTTTGTTAGTCATAGAAAATATTTGATATTTTTTACTTTCTAAACTCTGGCTTCGTTAGTATGTTTTGTGATACAATTCTTTGACGAGTGATTCTTCTAACGAAGAATTTATCAGGTCTCGTTGAGGAAAACAGATATCACATTCATGAAATAAACATCACTGAATATCGTGCACAGAGCTGTGGGTTTTCTACGTCACAAAGATCAACGGGATCAGATCCGAGCTCTTTTTAGCATGTTGTATCCTCTTGTCTTGAGCTTCGCTTAAGTAAGGTAACCAACGCAACGTTCTGACTGAATATCGACAACTGTCAGATTGATAGATTTGAGTAGGTATGATGGTCAGTTTGTTCTCGGGCATGATCTTCTTTCGGTACAGTAATTTGTACGCTTTGACAATGGTTGAACCTTGCTTCAAGGGATAGATGCATCTATTACTCAGACATAATTATCAAAATTTCCACAATAACGTAGTAAAATGTCCCTAATTTTTCAACATTTCATGTGGAAAATCTAAAGTGTATAAAGAGCAGGTTTTGTTCCAAGCATAGAATGCTTCCCGTTGCTATGTTCTCACAGAGTCGTGGTAGTGGTCAGAAACATGAAGTATTAATTTTTCATTGGCATTAAAAACGTGTGAAAAATAGCCCTTAGCCATTTCTGTCATTCCAAACGTTTTGTGCATTCTGACAAAAAGCATAGCAAATTAAAATATGGACTCGTTGAAGTGTACGTTTTCCACTTTCACGTACATGATCTTGGTGAGTGTTCGTAATTCGTTCCTTTGATCTGAATAATATTTGAAACGAAATTTGTTCCTCGTATTTCGAGGAACTGTTAGCTATGACTATCGATGACAGTTCCCGTAACGACGTAGCTCCTCCTCCCTGCAAGTGTCCCCAGTGAGGTCTAAAGGATATGAAAAGCAGGTTTCATTCCAAGCATATTCGTAATCAAAGGCATTATTAACTGATTCTTAATATTAAAACGAGGTAAAATAAGATACAATAAAGCAGAATAAATTTAAACAGAAACAATTACAACTGTCATATATTCAGGATTTAAATGAAATTTATATAAATATTATGTTTGCTTTTCATTCCTTTTCAAGTAATAGTCCGCATTAAAACATCATCAACGTGTTAGTGTGTTTGTGAAGTTTAAAATTTTTAAAACATTTTACCGCTCATCTAAAAGATCGACTTACGAATCAAGATAGATGTGTATTCCAGTAAACATACCCATTAACTTAGTCTTATCCAGACTGTCAAGCGGGCATGTGGTATATTAGATCCTTGGCCTTCCTTGCCAATAACAAGAGAGTAACCCATTTTAAATGTCCGGGGAATCTGTTTTACCTCGAAAGAAATATCTAAAGAAGTGTCAGGGTTAAGTTTATATTGTTTCTCGTTGCTATGTTCTCACAGAGTCGGGGTAGTAGTCGGGAACATCTGACAAATGTGGGAGCATGAAGTATTAATTTTTCATTGGTATTAAAAACGTGTGAAAAATAGCCCTTAGCCATTTCTGTCATTCCAAACGTTTTGTGCATTCTGACAAAAAGCATAGAAAATTAAAACATGAACTCGTTGAAGTGTACGTTTTCCACTTTCACGTACATGATCTTGGTGAGTGTTCGTAATTCGTTCCTTTGATCTGAATAATATTTGAAACGAAATTTGTTCCTCGTATCTCGAGGAACTGTTAGCCATGACTATCGATGACAGTTCCTGTAACGATGTAGCTCATCCGTTCTCTCCAAGTGTTCCCAGTGAGGTCTAACATCCAATAAGCAATTTCAGAAAGAGTACGAGAGCTACAAAATATTTTTTCACGTTCTCCTGGAATCACACGAATGAAATTAAGGTTATTGAATGCAATGAATCACAAAATGTTAGGAATGCAAAGTCCAGTCTCGTGAGAACATTCGAATCCAAAAAGGTAAATCCACTTAATGGATCTGTTTCTTTTATTGCTTTGGTCGTCGTTCAATACACACTTTTTGGGGTTTTGTATGTAACGTTAATGGTATAACACGACGACTGAGTCACAAGCGATGCATCTCTTTGGCGCACAAACATTAAACTTTGTGTTATTTGTCCCAACATCCTATACTCATTTGTACCATCAGGATTGCAAGGGCCAAAACACATTTTATCTTGATGGACAATACGTTGGTACTGCAAGTTGATCCATCAAAGTCAAATTGTGTCGTCCGATTCCTGTTGGAGGTGGAACGTGCGTCCTGTGAAAAGCAGCTAGTTTCCTTTAGGTTATGTCAAACTCATCATTCGATTGATGAACGTGTTAAATTTTATCCAAGATATTGGCACAGGTTAATTCTGGAGATTTCATCTCTAGGGAGACATGGACAATCTCAAACGAACTTGATTTATGGCTTGATACTGTTGTTTCAGTTCCGTGACATTGAGTTAAATCAGTCCGTAATGAAAGGTCCTTTATGTGCTGAATTTGAGAAATGAAGTTCTGAAATTTAAATCTGTATGCATAAGCCGTCATTCTAAATTTTCTGAAAGTTGCTTTGTAAGCATTTCGAGTGTGAAAATAATCTTCAAGAGCTACAACACGACTTCCTTTCTTGACTGACTCCATTGGTCCACTGGAGTTTAATTGCATTGGATCCGGGTGACTCATGTCCTCTTCAAAATCGTTCTGCTGAACGTAACAAAACTTCTCTAGTAATATGCCTGGTTTTTCCTTGAAAGATGAAATCTTTTCATAATTGTTGATTCAAATATTATTTAACTAAATTACCACTTTTACTACACACATCTCTACCTAGGATAATACACGTATAGCTTCAATCACTAAATATACAAGAATCACAACAGAAGAAGATGTACAAAGAGTCGTCGTTCAAAAATACATTTCAAGCAAAAGTTCTGGATGGATTTGGTTTTGTTTCATTCCACAATTATTTGAATAGTATTTGATTTCGAAGAGGTTTATGCAGGCTTTGTATAGTGGTCGTTTGGGTTTTGGTCAAATATGACCTTGAGAATATTTCTTGTAACTGCTGAAAATCCGTTTCCACGTCCAAGTTATTGCCGCGGTAACGGCAGTTACTGTCACTGCCCATCGAGATCGAGATCGAGAGAGAGAGGGCAAACAGGTTTTAAAAAATGTTGCAGGAACTGAAAACAGTCCCTTTAAAACAAAACAAACAACTTTACCAACATCTTAAATTCGTGAATTTAATTCTTTGGGTTAGGCATAAAATTATATCCCAAGGTTTGCGTGTCGCCAATGAACTGACATTAGTTCTGCTGACGTTAAAACCTGATCAGAAAATCTCGCAAACTTGCATGAAATCTTAACTTGAGTACACTAAATTCTACCTTGAGTGTAATATTGTCTTAAACTACATTCAGCTCCTATGTTATAGTGTCATTTCTCGCGCGATGATCAAAATGTGTTAACAAAAGTAAATAAACTGCCTTTGAGTAATGTCGGTATGTGTACGAAGTTTAGTTTTAGCAAAGTCTGTAAGAAACTACTAAATGACAAAAGCAAACTTTCCACTCACACAGAATATTTTCACAGACACACCTGCTGCTAGAGAATTACAAGGTTAGAAGAAAAAAGTCTAAATTCGACCTTGGTTTCATACAGGAAAAATCCTGACTTCGTCTAATAGTGAAACCATTTTAAAATTATCATAAAACAGCAATATTTTCACTCAGTGTGTGAGAACTAGTTAGTGATCGTTATGTAGAGTTTTTATTTTGTATCCAATAACGTCTTCGAAGAGGTAAAAGTATATTCGCTTCGTCGAACTTAACAGGAAATATGCGATCAACGAACCAATGTGACCCTTATCAAAACACCAAGTAACATGCAAGAAACTTGGTTGAAGCTGATCTCTCGAGAAACAATTATATGCTGTTAGGTGTGTGTGTGTGTGTGTGTGTGTGTGTGTGTGTGTGTGTGTGTTCTGTTACAAGTACAAGGTAAACTCACGCCAGCAAGTATCTTATTAAATATTCTTAGAAGGCATTAATCGAACTTTCAGAAAAACATCATGCTGAAAATGATTACGACATTTTTACAACCATAGAATCACGTCAAGAAAATGATTACTTTTTTTTCAACCATAGAATCACGTCAAGAAAATGATAAACAATAAGCTATATGTTTCCTTAATACAATGGAAGGAAGGCAGTTTATACATATAACATGGCTTTACATTAGTAACGAAAACAGAATGTTACTAACATCATCCTTTATTATAGACGTTCATTATAAATTAGTACTTTCTTTTGCAAGATTCTGTCCTGGAGAATACATGCACAAACTATCTGAGTGTGCACGAGAACGTGCTAGCACCAATCGGCCGCCCCAAATAATTTATGATCTTTTAAATCCTGTGATTTATGTTTTTCTTTGCATGCAAGACCTAACATTAGTCACAATGATAACACGTTTCTCATGTTATGCAATCCGGCAAGAATCAGAGAGTTTCTAGTCCATAGCGCCATCAATCTCTTATGAAGCCTGAGTCTCGAATCCAGTCGAACAAAAGTCCGCATACACATCGGTTGTCGACTCAGCCTTTGTTGCCGTCGTCCTGGATGAGGAATTGGGTGTTGTTGTCTGGGAATTCGTCGTGTATATGGCGATGAACTGGCGTTTTATTCTGTGAGATAAAATAAAAATATTCCTCAATAACATGAGTAGAATAATTAGATACCGCGAGAAAAGATGATGTTTGATTAGTCTTTTAAAATTATAGTGAGTGAAGCTAGAGAGTGGTCCAACACCACGCATTCTTAGCGAGCTAATATGTAAAATCAAGGCATGCAAAAACTATACACTAGCGTTGATAAACAGCATTTTGCGCATGCTTCATTATGGAAAAGAACGAAAAGAGATGAGTACTTGTTCTCAACGTTCGTTATAGACAACATAAAATGTAACGTTTGGGTTAGAAAGGCATTATTCTCTTCTCAAGAGCGACATGTTTACTGGAGTAATCTTTGAGGTGGAAGGAAAACCGACAGTAATTATCATTTTGTTTATGTGTAACGAAGATATTAGTGTCCGATGGAATGATGGTAAAATGGATCAGTAGGATATAATAGTTGCCCAGTATGTTTTATAAGTTTGACATGTATACACTAGAAGTCCTTCTGACGGTCTTACAAGTTTGACATGTATACACTAGTAGACCCTCTGACTGTCTTATAAGTTTGACGTATATACACTAGAAGTCCTTCTGCCTGTCTTACAAGTTTGACATGTATTCACTAGAAGTCCTTCTGACGGTCTTACAAGTTTGACATATATACACTAGAAGTCCTTCTGCCTGTCTTAGAAGTTTGACGTGTATACTCTAGAAGTCATTCTGACGGTCTATGGATTAAATATATAAATTCATAAATTATCAAGAACCAACATCCTTTTTAGTTCGAGACGACAATACAAACAAATGCACAAGTTGTAAATTACAAACGAAACATAAAGCTGGAATAATTTAAGAGGTTTCTGCCAGTGATTGATATGCCATATAAATGTACATGTCCTTTGAGAGAGATGTTTGTGATTTTGGTCTCTATTGAAATAATCCGTCAAGAGCATTACGTGGATTGCATGTGGGTGTACTGTACAATGTTTAAAGAGATAAAATGGAGTAAAGCACTCATGGAAATAAAACGCATTATGATGAGTCTTAAAATTAAATGCCAGAAATGGTACTCACTTTCACACTGGTACAGCCATATTCTAATTAAAACTGTCTGTATTAAACACAACTTGAACCTTGTTCTTTGTATTAATCACAAAATAAGTATTTTGGATAATTATTCGTACATAGCCTAGGAACAAAAAAAGATATTTTGGATAATTATTCGTACATAGCCTAGGAACGAAGAAAGTATTTTCGATAATTATTTGTACATCGCCTAGGAACAAAAAATATTTTGGATAATTATTCGTACATAGCATAGGAACAAAAAAGTATTTTGGATAATTATTCGTACATAGCCAAGGAACAAAAAGGTATTTTGGATAATTATTCGTTCATAGGCTAGGAACAAAAACAGTATATTGGATAATTATTCGTACATAGCCTAGTAACAAAAAAAGTATTTTGGATAATTATCTGTACATAGCCTAGGAACAAAAAAGTATTTTGGATAATTATTCGTACATAGCCTAGGAACAAAAAGTATTTTGGATAATTATTCGTGCATAACCTAGGAACAAAAAAGGTATTTTAGATAATTATTCGTACATAGCCTAGGAACAAAAACAGTATTTCAGATAATTATTCGTAAATAGCCTAGGTACAAAAACTGTATTTTAGATAATTATTCTTGCATAGCCAAGGAACAAGCAAGCTTCTAAATGCAGAGGAGGAGATGAAGGAGAAGAGAAGGGAAACTAAAATTTGTTTGGCGTTTCAATGCACAGCAACACAAGTAGGTTATTGAGTGCCGAAGCAACAAGTGAGCCCTGCCCAAGGATACAACTCGATAGCGGAACCATGCTGATTCCATCGTGAGTCAGGCACACTAACTACCGCGTCTCATTTGAAAGAAGATAAAGAGGCAAATGATGATGATGACAATGAATGTTACGCGTACTTCGATAGAAAAAGGCGCAGTGGAGAAGAATGGTGAGGAGAGTTGGTGTAGTGGCTGTCGAACTAATTGTACTGTTCATCATCATCGTTTCTATATTATTATTATTATTATTATTATTATTATTATTATTAAAACTTCCAAATACTTTCAAGTGTTGTGGGGCCATATTCTTCCCTGACACAAGGTGAAAGTTCTACACCGTTTTCATGTTTTACAATTTTCTTAAGGACATTATAAAAACGTGCTAGCTTCTAGGCGATATAGGTGAAAAGGGGTTAGCTTCTGGGCGATATTGAAAAGAGGTTAGCTTCTGAGTGATACGGTGGGGGAAAAGGGTTGGTTTCTGAATGATTATGTTGGGGAATGCTTGGATCACTTGATACAACACATGACAGAGCATGCTATATTTGTATTAGAAACATTTCATCGTCGTCTACAAAAGACAGTGTCAAAATGACCAGAATTGATTTGTATTTCTTCGCGTTGGTATTGATCAATAGAGATCTATTTCTCTTCCTGTTAAATGTATGTTATGAAATACAAGGTGAATTATTTGTAGCTTGAGCTGATTGGCTCGTCTTTGAGTAAATTTTTCTCCTTCAACTGCATCTTTACAATGTGTGTCACGTGAGGTCTAGAAAATAAAACAAAACACACCCAAACAGTTTTGATAACACGTCTACTAAAAAAGGCACAACCTGCTTATAAAACTATACAATTTTAGAAAATCTTCAATTTATATGCTTTTTATTTATCAGGGTATCATAATCTAATATTCACCGGTGAGATATTAAATGATGTAGATATTCTTTATAAGAATATGTGCTTAAATTTAAGATTTACACAAATGCAGTTTTCCAAAGGACATGGACACCGTGTTTTATACGTAGAGAATCTTTGAGGATGAGGATGCATTTGGTAAGCGCGAATACGGCTGGGATGAATAGATTATGGGCAGGGTTTGGATACAGTTGGTAAACGTGAAGACGGTTGGGATGAATGGATAATGGGCAGAATGTGGATACAGACGTTTTACAGGTTTGGTATTGCCACTTACCTGTACACAGATTTCTTGGTACAAATCAGCATACCATTTTTTTGGGATATGTTCGATACAAAAACCCAGCACATCACCTATACGGATATGCTCTATAAAACAACATCAGCATATCGCCTTTTTGGATATGTTCGAAAAACATAAAGCAATTGAGCATATCACTGTTTGCATATGTTCAATAAAACAAAAACTGATTTAGCGGTCATTTTTAGATTTGGACTCATTGACAAAGATTCAGAAGTTCACAACAACTAAAGTATTTGTCCTGTAGCCATGGAAATAGATTCTAATTAGCATATTCCTACCGTGTAGATAGATATAGATTTCAAAATAGAGGATTGCGACCGTATAGATTGATATAGATTTCAAACTAGTGTACTCCTCAAGTATAGATGAATATAGATTTGAAATTAGTGTACTCCTCAAGTATAGATGGAGATAGATTTCAAACTAGCATACTCCTCAAGTACAGATGGATATAGATTTCAAACTAGCGCATCCCCGAAGTATAGATTGATATGGATCTCAAACTGGCGTACTCCTCAAGTATAAATGGATATAGATTTCAAACTAGCGTACTCCTCAAGTATAGATGGATATACCTTTCAAGCTAGCGTACTCCTCAAGTATAGATGGATATAGATTTCAAACTAGCGTACTCCTCAAGAATAGATGGATATTGATTTCAACACAGAGTATTCCTCCAGTAACCAACGATATAGATTTCAAAATAGTTTTCATTCCGTGTGGATATAGAATTCAAAAGTGCAAGAAGTAATGGATTCTCGTATAATAGCACCTAATCTATGAATATACTAATTTTCATGCATAAGTTGTCATTGAAATGCACTTTATTTTATAAGATAAGCATGTAAGACTTTGCATTACACCAGTACCTGTTGTAGTTAATTTATACTTTCAGCTGCCTAAAAGCTTGCTTTTTAAATGTGCTGTTAGTCACTGGAACCCACAAAATAATTATCTGCCTGTCTTGTGCATTTAGGACACTGATAGCGGTTAAGTTGTTTTTATATTCTAAACAGATTGCGATCAATGCGAGTGCATGATTGCCATACTTGGAATTTCGTGGCGTGCATAATGGCAGCTGCAAGAGTCTTTCTTTTCTCAACCAATTATGCATAAAGTATTAACAGCTCTTCGTGGACAAAGTAATCGTAAATATGTTATCTCGTTTGTTTTAATTTATTTTAAGCATCTTTATTGTCAAAAATTTAAATATACAATGTAACAGGCTTGAAAACAAGTTGCACAGCTTGTAACTTCCTCTCTGTTACGAACTCGATATCAAGTCTACACAAGAAGGACATATGAACAGAGAATCTGAATTATTAGTGAGAGAGAGAAATAGAGACAGACAGAGATACAGACAGACAGAGAAAGACAGAGAAATGGAGCCAGACATAGAGACAGACAGAGTTTTGTGTAGTCAGATCGATAAAACTATTCTTAAACGTATGAAGAGCAATATAAATAGAAGAATATCTCAATTACTGTAAGAGGGATCCAATAAGTATTATAAATTTGCACGTATGTTCGTTTTCATTACATAGTTTGTTTTCATTACATAATTTTGCGTTTCTTTTCGTATTGATATAGTTTCTTCTATTGTATAAATAATACCCAAATAAAGTAGCATTCACATCCGTATTAACATTAAGGAGTGACAGTATCCGAGATAGTGAGATAGTTTATTTCTCATTTTGTCATACAGTCTGCAATTAGTAAAAGGTAATGACAATATCTCTCAATAGGACATCCGCTGGAGCAGGAAAGATCGGTGCTATCATCGACAACAGGCAAAAGTATATAAGAATAGAAGAGAAACAATACAATATAAGACCAACGAAAAGGAATATGTCCATGGATACAAGAACAAAATGGCTACTTTAGAAAACAGGACACGAGTGAAATATTGCAATGAACACATTTTACTGTTTTGTTTTTTTCGATTTATGAAACCAACGGACATGAAAGATATTTCTCTTTCGCGATAATAATTGGATGCAAATACGAAGGTCTGTGCTAAGAATCAATCAGCAAGAAATTCCGTTGAACGATATGTCTTGCCTGCTTCACCTGTACAGTACATACTCTAAGGACTTGGCATAAAAAGCCTAGCAAGAAAATTAGGTCAATACAACCATACTTTAATTCAGTGGATGTTAATATAAGTGATAAATAGACCTGGCATAAACAATCTAGCAAGAAAATTAGGTCAGTACAACCACATCTGAATTCAGTGGATCTTAATATAAGTGATAAATGTGATATTGCAAGATCATACATGCAACGTTGTCTAGGAAACTGAACTACAAGCGTTAAAGGGTGTCTGGCGCCGGCGTTAAAGAGTGTCCCGGGTACTTTGTCACAGATAATATAACAACAAAAATAAGAGAGAGAGAGAGAGAGAGAGAGAGAGAGAGAGAGAGAGAGATTTCACTTGGTAACGCATTGATATAACCCCTACGATCACATTATACAACGAAATAACTTGCTTTATCTATTGCTTTAAAATAGGAGTGCTTTATTCATAGAACAATATATTAATGTACATTGCAGGAAATAGTCCTCTATTACCACAGAAATTCATGTAAAAGCATCCAAATATAGTCTTCGTCGACGTCTATGAAATGAATATCTGAACAAAGAAGGACGACCAAGAAGGAAATAAGATTAATCACACCATGAAATGCATGTTTGACTGAAGAAGGACGACCAAGAAGCAAATAAGATCAATCGAATTCCGATTTGAAGCAAATCATTTTAAATTTCCTGTTAGAGTATGCATTTTGCTTTAAACTGATGCTTTTCACCGATTCCACTTTGTATGAACAGGAAATAGAGGACATGATTTAATCGATAAAAATAAATTATTGTCATGTACGCAGTTTTGGCGTAAGAGTCGCGTAAACCATGTTGTTATTATAGCAATTTTTTCCCAGTTCAACTAGAAAGACAAATCAAACCTGTCGGGCACACCATTCTACTTTCATCGCATGTAGCAGGTATATTATTGTACAGTACTATTATGGCACGTCCTTTCTTATGAACTGGAAAAATACAGTCCATTAGAGATGTACTCTTCTATTGCAGGAATTTAAAACAACCCTAAAAGACACATATATGAAAAAAGCTCAACAATCTAATAAAAGAATATAATGAAATGTCCTCAGGAGAGCAACAATTTTGAAACAAATGACAGTTTTGAGAATTGCCGATGAAAAATACGAAAGCTGACTTGGAATGTAGAAATCTACAATTCCAGATATTGCTAATTAAAACAAGCTATTAACCGACAAATGTATAGATCTATAAATTTGTAATCAAATTAATCGATGTATTTCACTGATGGAAATAAATTTAAATCTCCAACAAGAAAATTAAATGTTGTTTTGACCTTTTCCTTTGAAGGAGAATAAAACGAATATATATATATATATATATATATATATATATATATATATATATATATATATATATATATATATATATGTGTGTGTTTAAAAGTGGGACATTATACACTTCTATTGTTTGATGGGTGAATAAACACTATGAGTTTCTCAAAAATATGTTCTTAATCGAAATTTATCTTATTTTCACATTTTATCCATACTCCTTCCCATTTCGATTGCTAAATTATTTAACAGAAAAATAATTTGCTTTACATCAGTATCATGGACTACAAAAATATTTGTTTTGTACAGCCATTCGACAGATAAAAGCATTTTCCCATTTTTAACTCAACCCCTAACATCAGGCGATACATGTATATATTGTATAAAAATACTAGTATTTTATTTAAAAGTGGGTCTCGCTGTTAAATATCGATGAGATATTTCTGGGACGAAAACATTTTTTTATTCTATTGTATCTATTGTTCAAGAAAAGCACTTATACCTTGCTGTTGTATCCCTCCAGTCAATTCTAAAAAAAACCACAATAAATAAAAAGCAGAAATAAAAATCAATGCCTGTCAAAGCGATGGGTTTAATTAATCATTTATGCCATCTATATTTATGTGCCATCAAATCTATTTGTATGTGTCGTAAAATCTATATGTATGTGTCGTAAAATCTATTTGTATGTGTCGTAAAATCTATATTTATGTGTCATAATATCGATCACACGTTATTCACTTATAGTTGTATATGCTATAGCTCAGAATTGAACATGATACTATATTGTGTATTACACACGTAACTGAATTTTGTATCTTACACCTATATATCGATAATTTCCCGAAACGTTTTTGTTATCCGGATCATTTTCGCATTAGAGCCTTTTGCATCCTAAGAGCAAATTTGAGGAAAGTATGAGTTATGTGTAACTATGCGTTATAAAAGTATGCGAGCTTTTTTTGTCACAGCAACCTTTTTATGGCGACACGGATATTGTATCCAGGTCAAACCAGTTCTGTGGTGGGTCCTATTAAATTAAACTTAATTCATAGATGTTTGTAACCTTTATGGCTCCTTGCAACCTTATAAAAGCGGTCTGTCCCAATTAAATTTAGGTTTTAAAAAAATTACGAATTCATTGTTTTCTATAAAAAAAACCCGCAGTTTCTAAAAGTATTTCAGGGTGAATTCTGTTCGCCGTGTCAATGGCATATATTGCCTCTCTCTCTCTCTCTCTCTCTCTCTCTCTCTCTCTCGTATTGTAGGCTTTAAAGTTAAGTCAGTACTTTGAACTTTTTGCAAACACGTTTCAAGCTGTAAACTGAGTTTCTGCAATGAAATAAGCTTCACTTATCTGATATGTGATTTTGCTTAGGAAGATTGCATATTTGCAAGTTTTAAGATCATGTTAGTGAGAAAGATTTGTTTGGGGATATGATTTACATTATAATACTAATATTAATAATAATAATAATACTATAGCGAATGACGGTCCGATAACAATGATGATTTCAACGTCAAAGTAGATTACAAACTCGCCAATAACTTTTAGGAAAGTTCGTTTATTATAAGCCATAGTCTGCGGCCATGGTTTGTGCAGTTATTATGTTTTGTTTGTAATTTTTTTTTAATGCTGCGTTAATAAACATTTATCAATCGTCTTTATATGTGTTTTTCGGGGCTATTATTATGATGATGATGATGATGATGATGATGATTATTATTATTATTATTATTATTACATCAGTCTGCTTCAACACCATATCGACTACAAATTAGCTACTATAATCAGATCAATAATAATAATAATAATAATAATAATAATAATAACGATAGTAATATTAACAAAATACGCAATGACGGTCAATGATGAAATGTCGATAATACCCAGTAATGGAGGCGGATAGAAAATTTTACACAAGGAACATAACTGGAAACATATTCACATAACTCAGGCTGCTAAAATAATTCAATTTATGAAAACCTGGTTCAGAATGTAAAGCACAGTCCTAAGTCTAACTGGAGCCAGAATTAAATTTTGAAAAATAGTGAAAATACAGCTTGACCCTGGTCATTATTAATGATTGGCCTTTGTCTAAATTTGGTTTTAGTTAATGAAGTCTTCGATAAGTTTATTGACCTGATCAAAATTTGTAACCGCTGTGACGTAGGGCACGGGAGTATAGCCAGGGGTACCTAAGTACCTCTTATGTAACTTTGGTAGTGACGTGTACAGACTTACCCTTTGTAACACCCGCAAACAATCCTCAGCTTATTCCAGAATTTATCATTCACCATGGAGTACAGATAGAAATTGACGGAGTAATTGGAATATTGCATCAAGTAGGTTATTGTCTTCACTAAATCAAGTATGGCCATGCTATGCGTATCGCCCTCTGCTTCGTATTGATGTCTTCTATATGAGTCCACGATGAAATACACAGACACAGGGACAGTGGCAACGAGAAAATAAAATGTGCTTACTAATAGCATTTTAGTTAGTTTGACGCTGACACGTTGCGTACGACGGAACATTACATTATGCATCATACTTGCACGGCCCCTCTGAATACGGCTCAAGGTTCGAACCAATAACACGTTACATATAAACATTATGACAAATGGTGCGGCTGATAAAAATGTAAAATCTATGTACACAAACACAAATTCGTCAAAATTGCGATCTTTGGGCGTAAGTGAGTCACAACTCTCATTAGTAAAGTTATTTATACCATTTGTCCAAAAGAAATGGAAATCGACACCGGAGAGAACAAAAAATAAAATAATAAGGGACGCATACACACGCCGATAAGTTACAATATGTGTGAACTGTAGTGGGAAATATGTTTTAATAACACGTTCGATGCAAACGAACACCAGTATCCATGATGAATATTGCATTGAGAGATAAATAACAAATAAATTAATTTTGCAACCAAAGTCAGACAGTGTTCTTATATCCAGATCGAATGTGTTTAGAATCCAGTACCTTGATAATCCTGTAACCAAGACCACACTGTCTGTAATTGCGAGAACAAACAGAAAAAATAGGGTAGGCCTTTTGGAAACCCCAATTTTCCTGAAAACTAGAATTGTAAGTAAATTCCCAGTCAGTCCGAGAACTAGAAAAACGACTGAAAATATCTTCCATAGCCATTTCCCAACCTCTTCCAAATCTTCTGCGGAATCTGGTGTGGAATTCATGTTCAGCTGCTCCGTAGAAAAAACAGTAAGGTGAGTATAGTTGTCAGATGTTGTAGTGGTTTTCAATAATGTCATGTTATTCATTGTAATACAAAATATGTTGTATGGTGCCCTGTCGGCCTTGTTTTCGTGTGCTATAGAGTTTATAAAAACGAGCTGATATACCTCGGTCCTAACCGTCTTTTAAGCATCTTATGCGCCTGTCTCTGATTTCCAACTGCCCACTCATCGTCATATTCGTTCCAAGTCCTTCAAAAGAAAGAGTGATGTTAGAACCCACGGTCACTCCCACTACTTACGAACAGCTAATCCTATGATAGGAAGCAGTTGCAATATTCATGCACTGATCACTTCTTATACATACTACACCTTGCATACATTTTGCGTTATTTATATATATCATAAATCGATCAGTTTGTACATGACAAACAACAGCAAAGGGGCTCGTTGAAAACATACTTTACTTCATCGAAACCGAATCACTTGTTATCAGCTGATTCACCTCGATGTCATACCGAGTTCTACACAAGGACAATTGATTTTAACAGTAAAAGTCACTCTCGTGAATAGTATGAACTGATCAACAGACGATAAGAAAGTCAGTTTTTGTATTCGTGGACATTGTTTCAGTGACTCTCGTAATTTGAACATTAAAATATAATTTAAACCCATATCAAAGAAAGTTCCATCAGACATACACACATACACTCATATTAGAGGTGATAAATCATAACGGACCGTTCATTTGAGATTTGAAGAACTACAAGTATATATCTACGTCTATCTTGAAAAATACCGCTACTATCATATTGCAATAAATTTGGGAGATTCGCATTTGGTAATAGCGATTACTTGTTTGATTATTGGAATTCGGTGCAATGGAAATATTCCTTAGCCCGAAATAATTAGCCAATTACTAGGAGCAAACGTCACGGAGAGAAAGTGTTAGTGAGTTTCCATGATGCCATGGTCAATTAGTAGTGAATTCAGACCCAAACCGCATGACTGTCCCTGAATAATACAGTCCCTATTAAAATCTAGTGGTGTACATTGGTGTTGTGACTGCAGTGGCAGTATTTACGGTAGGAAACCGGTAAATTATACAATGGGATAAACAAGAAGTGACTCGGCAGATACCGTTTATGTCGCCATGGAGCAAATGTGATGCAGTTGTAATGTCGTAGTGTGCCTTGAAACCATGGTTTGACTGTCCTGAGGTGGCGTAGTTAAAACAGTTCCCTGTGTTAGGGGATAGTTGTAGAGTTTCTATGGCGTGAACTGCTGACGGTACGGAAAGTTGATGAAAAGAAACTATGCAGATGTGCAATTGATAGATATTTGGCAAGTTGGGAGATCTGTGAGTAGTGTAGTGGGATAGTCTACGGACAATGGGAATTAGCATTACAGACACCCCCCCCCCCCGGGACTGTCTACGGACAAGATTTCTACGGACAAAAAATCACCCTGGGACTGTCTACGGACAATGGGAATTTTGTATAGCGACTAGCACACCCTGGGACTGCATACGGACAATGGGAATTTTGTATAGGGACAAGAGGAATGGCACAGGTAGGGTGACGTCACGGTGCTGGACACTTGCAACAATGTAGCAAGGACCGTGACGTCATGCCACCTGTGTCATTTCTATATAAAGTTTGAATCATTCGCGCCCGTATTTGTGTATAGCAAGTACCGTGACGTCATGCCACCTGTGTCATTTCTATATAATGTTTGAATCATTCGCTTTCGTGTTTGTGGATATTATAATATTATACCCAAATTATACAACTGACTAAAAAAAAATTTTAGATAAGAGAATAATGTTTTTGTGAGTTAAAAGATAAATTATACAATCGAATAAATTTTTTTTAGGCAAGAAAGAATAAATCTTTTCGAGGCAGTGGAGTGGCCCTGAAAAGGGCCGTTGTTTGTTATGTTAACACCATTCTGTTAACATAGAGGGCATCGAACTGATCTTCTTCTCTTTCTTAAACTTTGTTTAACTTCTGGACCGTAGATGAGGACTCGCTTCAGACAGCCTTGTCTTTCCACATAGGTCCTTCTTTTCCAAACGCTTGTCTCGGTGATCCTAACGATTCTCCATGACGATCTCACATACATAGGTAAGTCCGTACGGAACAACATCGACGATACGAGGGTAGACGATTCAACGTTGGTCCACATCTTTGTGACGAGAACAGGTGAAGGGAATGAAATGAACCGCGTTTATTTATAGTGGAAGAGCGGATCGAAACGGATTGAAATTATTCACCAATCCCAACACGCGTTACAAAATTCAGTCACTTCGCGGAGTGTCTCTTCCAATCCGAAGAGAGCTACCTGTGACGTCACATTCCCTATATAGATGCGCTAACTTCTGTGCACAGTGAATCGATGCGACATTGTTTTTTGAAACATAACTGAAACTAAGAAGACGATGAATTGGGGTACACCGGCTTTGGAGACGAAAAGCGATGGGATAGCAGCGGCTACCAAAGTTAACACAGCGCTACTTCCAGAAGAGGTTGATTTCAACTGGGATTTGGTAGATTTTTTCTCTTCTTCGCAAGAATTTGTTCCGGTACCAGTACCTTCGCCACTTTCTCCTTCTTTACCACACGTTGAGGATTTTAAACAAAGACAGAAAGAAGAATTGGAGAAATTTTTACAGCAGCAGAAATAGGCAGAACAAGCATTTCTCCTTGAACAGCAACAGCGAGAAGAAGAAGAGGCAAGAAGGAAACGACAGGAAGAAGAAGCAGTAGAGAAGAAACAAGGTCTAGGAGAGAAGGAGAACAGTGAACCTCAAACGGTAACGGTACTCTTGGACATTTTGGCAGAGTTAAGAAGTCTGAAACAAATGTATCAGACTTCTTTATTACGACCCAAGAGAAAAAGACCTTCCCGAGCCAAACAGCCCAACCCTGTTACTACACCAGAGATACCACCCCTAGTGATTTCCACCAAATCATTAAAAGGAGCAAGTCCACAAGTAGGCCTTGACCGTGGCAAAGGCTTAAGGCAGTTAAAGCGGATTGCTTCTCGTTCCTGAGTTTGTTCTAAGAAAAACAAAAAAACACCCAACGGTCTTTTTCAGGACCACTCAGTTCTTTCGAAAAGAGATACTATTCATTTTGCCTCAGTCAATTAAAACTCAAAGTCCCTTGTTTAACCCTATGATGTACCTGTTGTGAGTGCATGAGTGTAGGTCCTTATTATTCTAAACAATCAAAACCAGGAGACACTTACGTTTTTTTTCAGTCTGGTCTATTCCGGTACAAATATTTACAATTCAATGTCACAACACAACATAACACAACACTTTTTAAAACAGTTCATAGACTTCTTCTGTGCATTTTTTCTTCTTTCACTCTCTCTGTTTTCTGATTTTCTTCACTTTCACAGTTTTTTTCCTCCTCCTCTTCTTCCTCACTTTTTTCTCTTCTTCTTTTCTTTTCTATCTTCTCTTTCTGAACATTCGGGGTTCTTCTTTTGCCGAGGGTACCTCTTCTTCCTCCTCCTCCTGCTCCTGTTCTTTCTTAGGGCAGTCTAAAGACCAATGTCCTTTCTCTTGACAATGATAACAGGTATCCTGACTTTTGTCTCTTTTGACACTGGTCTTGCTTTTGTGACGTTCTGGACATTCTGTAGCCCAATGCCCTTTCTTCTGGCAGATATAGCAAGTATCTTGACTTTCATCTCGAAAGGAGGGAGAGTAGTCCGTCGGCTTGTCTGAAGAAAACTTTCGTATGACACCTCGCAAAGCTCTAATCAGAAGTTCAATTTGTGTGGGTTCTTCCACCGTGCTTGTAGGCTTGAGAGCGAAATGAATACTGAGAGGGAAGGCACCAGACCTTTATATATGCACTGGTTTGACAAGGATATATAGGGGTCCATGGCGTTTCAAATGTAGTCATTTGACTTTTTGCAGTGAGGATGAAACGATCGCATCATTTCGTAAAGAAAGGAGAAGAAAGTAAGAGGCAGAAACGTGATTTATTGCCTCGCACATTTGCTGAAGTCTTGGCTCAAATTCATGCCAGCGATTTTCAAGATGAGATGAGTGAGCCAGAATCTAGGCCTAGAGAGTCTACACCAAACCAAAGTCCATTACCATCAGTAAACCCTGAAAAGTACTACCACATTCGAGAGACGGACAAACGCTTCTCCAGAAAATTTAGAACTACGGCCTACACGTACGCGGTGAAGTTTAAAGATTTCAAGTCCGACGTACCGTTGGAGAAAGCAGAAGGGTTCATCACTGATGTGTGGGATTCTTTGTTAATCACACTGAAACGGCAATGTCAAGCCCAATAAGACGATCGCTTGAGACTTTCTATTCATCACGACGGTTTGATGTCACCCGCTTGGATCGAGTTTAGCAAGCCAGCAGAATTGATACCTTCCAAAGTCATGGACAAGATTCAACACGTACAACAATCCAACGACAAGTTTCACATCACCAACGGAAATGCGACACTGTTCATGACCCACGTGTCTCTTCCCCAAGGGACAGGACATGGCGAAAAAAGGTGATCTTGGTAGACAATCTTCGCAGCACCAAAACGAGTCTCGTCCGAATTAACACCCCTCAAGACAAGATGTGTTTAGCCCGTGACATCGTGGTGGGACGAACGTATGCCGACAAGAACGACACGGCAGAATGGAAAAGTGCCTGGCAAACTATTCAAAAATCTAGCCGAGCCAAACAAAAGAGAGAAGCAGAACTCCGGTTACAGCAAGCTAACCTTTCCAAAGGCATACCCTGTGGCATTCCTGAAATGCAAAAGTAGGAAGACGTCTTGGCTCCACGCTACACCTTGAAAGTGCACCATCAAGAAGTGCGTGGACCTCTGTTGTTTCGAGGCAAACATTTCAAAGACGGAAAATACATTCATGTCTATCATCACGATGAACATTTCGATGCCATCACTAGTATCACTGTATTCTTGGGATACGGATATTACTGTGAGAAATGTGACTATGGCTATAATAATCGAGAGCAACACAAGCATTGTGGATCGATATGTGAGGGATGTTTAGCCTCTAAGCTCTGTCTGGACCAAGGACAAGAACGAGTGCATTGCCCAGTTTGTCAGCGCACGTTTGTCAGCCATACCTGTTACCAAAAACATCTAACGACGCAAGGTTCACAGCAGAAATGTGCTTGTCAGCTCCTGAGATTGTGCCCTACTTGTGGACAATGCATACGTACCAATAATGCCAAGTCGCACGTCTTTTCAGGAAAGAAGCGATGTCACATTTGTCGCCAAATCGTGGACTTCGAAAACCAATGCCACATTCAAAAATACCATTCCAAACATGAAGAAGAGGAAGATAATGACCAGAAGAAAGGCAATTTCATCTTTTTCGATTTCGAATGCATGCAAGAGACTGGCATTCACATTCCTAATTTCTCCGTGGCTCATTGAGCGTGTGAGAAGTACATCCAAGAGCCTATCTTGACTCATTTCCCTCACTGCAGCAAGATTCCTGGAGAACGTGAAAAAATCTTTCGGGGACCAAACACGCTAGCTGATTTCGCCCATTGGATCTTAGACCCTATCGACGAGACGTGGAGCCAAGAAGACATCGAACGTTACGGAGATTGTCATTGCAATGCCACAGTGATGGCTCACAGTTTCTCGGGATACGATGGGCAGTTTCCTCTCAGATACTATACGGAACAAAGTACCGAACGTCCTAAAGTGACTTTGAACGGAGCCAAAATCATTTCCATGCAAGTGGGACAAGTGCAGTTTAAAG
>JAECUM010091031.1:0-33640 GCA_016617855.1 Megalonaias nervosa
CCGTTTCCAATTTTCTGAAATTAATTAACAATAGATATTCACAGATGAATCAACTTTGTTATGCCCAATCAGGATCATTTCCCCATAATATAAATGCTATTAAGGACAGCAAATTTACTCATCTTTTGAAAATAATCGCTGCTACATATAATCTACAATTCTTAAAATAAACTTGTTCAGAACATTTCAGAAGCATGTGAAATAAAACCCCATTAAAATTTGGCAATCTGAACATCAATCGTTAACAACTTTACCGAGGTATTTTAATCTCTCTTCTTCAAATATTTTACTGTACATTTTAGTTTGCCATTCAAATCTACACTGTCTAAGGTCTTGGAAAACAGGTTTTAGTAATCTTCTCCAGTCTAATGGTACACTTTCTACAAAAGCAGTTTTAAATTTTGTTTATCTTTTCTGCTTTTGTTTTAAGAATCATTTCCTAATTAGTCATATTAGGCAGTATCCAAAGGAAACGTTCATTCATTATGTTCGGGGGAAAGAAAAGCAAATTCATCGGAGAAATTGACTCGAACATTTATTTAGAAGTGAAAATAAATGGTACAGATTTATGTAATGGAATGCTTGCAAACTGCATACAAATTGACAGTATGTCCAACAATACTAAGTGAGATGATTCCCTCCCTCCTACGCCGTCTCCATCGCCAATACTAAAGTGGTACTGTTTTCCATCTTCACCTGGCAGGTACGATCGCATCACATCGGGACAGAATGTCGCCATAGTCTTTCTATTTTCTTATTGGTTTATTGTCCAAGAACTGCAGGCAACAAGTTGCAACCTCTACTTTTAATACAGTGTGAAGCTACATTCTAAACACTATGTCATTTTAAGAAAGAACACTTGTCCAATACTTTCTAACAGACTACATGCATAAAATGCCGACGATATCCTAATATGAGTGGGTTTTTATACTGACACTTAGGGTCATAACAATTTAGTTGACATGTGCTAAAGCTGTTTGACAAGCAGCTGTTTTCAGTGCTACGCTGTGAATTTTACTGGGGAAATTGTTGAATATGCAAGGAGCAGAAGAGAATACGTTCTTTATATTTTACTTCACTAAGTTTCATAGGATGCTATAAAAGTACATGTAATAAATGTTTCTCGATAAATGAGAAATGCACCGCCTTGCAGTAATCGAGTCTGTGAGAGGAAACTCAAAATTTAGCAATTTTATATTTAAAAAATATATGCCGTCAAGGGAATGTTTTAATCCGAAATTAGTAATATTTGCATAAACTAATGCTCAACTAGTTTTAATGAAATTTTCTGACAACCTTAATTAAAAAAACTGAAATAAATGTCAGTGTTACAGACCCTTTGATTAATCAAAACTTCATAGAATCCTAAACTTTACAATAAACCTTAAACTAAATATGCCTAATATACTCGTTTGGAAAGAGTTTCTAAAATATTTCACAAAATTTTGGTATATATATATATATATATATATATATATATATATATATATATATATATATATATATATATATATATATAGATAGATAGATAGATAGATAGATAGATAGATAGATAGATCGTCATCCTCCTTTATATC
The DNA here is from genome assembly GCA_016617855.1 of Megalonaias nervosa. Lineage (NCBI taxonomy): Eukaryota > Metazoa > Mollusca > Bivalvia > Unionida > Unionidae > Megalonaias > Megalonaias nervosa. The sequence goes on from JAECUM010091031.1 coordinate 1,578, forward strand.
TAATATCTTTATGTAATACTTAACAATGTTGTAAAATATATTTACTATCATTTTCATACGAACTCTCTCCCTATAAATAAAATAATTTTGTTTTAGCTTGCTCACTCCTATTATCAATTTGCCCCAAAAATGCAAGTGCCCTTATTCAATGGATTTTTAGCATGAATAAATTCACAAACTTGGCAATAATAATTTAATTTTATCTATCAATAAGATTCATGACAGGGCTTGTTTTTAAATTTTTTAAAGGTTTTTTGCAATTAAAAATATTGCCGTTTTAGTTTACCATATCAAGGTTGAATGTGTTTTGGTAAAGGAACTACCAAACGTCATAACAAGCTCTCAAAAGATGATCATCTTATTACAATGAATAGGTTTTCATTGATGATGATGATGATGATGATGATGATGTTGGTCCTTCGGTCTCGAAGACGACCATGACTTCAGATCTGGGCTGGTCTGTGAGTGCGCAGATGGCTGGTGAGGCCAATCTGTGCTCTGAAGAGTCTACGGCAATGAGGACAGGGAATTGCCGGGGGCTGGATGGACTGAAGGTCGGCGCTGGCTCTGCTCTTCCTCTGCTGCGTTTCTGCTTGGCCTCGTTGATCCGGTGCTCTTCAAATGCAGCTGCGCCTGAGTTGATCTGGTGACGCCAGGCAGCGCGGTCTTCGGCAAGCTGCTCCCAGCTGTCTGGGCCAATGCCACAGGACTTCATGGAGGCTTTGAGCGTGTCCTTGAACCGTTTCTTTTGGCCTCCTCGGGGACGCTTGCCTTCAGCGAGTTCCCCATAGAACAGTCTCTTTGGGAGGCGCTCATCAGGCATACGGCAGACATGACCAGCCCAGCGGAGTTGTGACCTGAGCATGGCATAGACGCTTATCATCTCTGCTCTCTGGAGGACTTCTGTGTCAGGAGTCTTGTCCTGCCATTTGATGTGGAGCAGTTTTCTGAGGCAGCGCATGTGGAAGGAGTTCAGCTGTTTTGCATGGCGACTGTACACCGTCCATGTCTAACAGGCGTACAAGAGGGAGGGCAGTACTACTGCGCGGTACACCTTGAGCTTGGTTGGCAGGCTGATTCCTCTTCTGTTCCATACAGTATTGTGAAGTCTGTCGAAGGCTGCACTTGCACGAGCAATCCTGAGAGTGACCTCTTCATCGATGGAGATTGTGCGCGACAGGGTGCTGCCAAGGTAGATGAACTTGTCAGCAACAGCGAGCTTCTGTCCATTGACGGTAATGCTGGGTTCGGTGTAGGGCACTGAGGGTGCAGGCTGGTACATGATTTCGGTCTTCTTCGTACTTATTGTGAGTCCGAAGTCTGTGCAGGCTTTGGAGAACCGATCCATACTTTCTTGCATGTCAGACTGAGTACCAGCATTCAAAGCGCAGTCGTCAGCAAAGAGGAAGTCGCGGATGGTGTCTTCCTTGGACTTTGGTCTTAGCCTGCAGTCTTCTCAGGTTGAAGATGTTCCCATCAGTCCTGAACCGGATGTCGATGCCAATGTCACCCTCACGGAAAGCATCGGTCAGCATCGCTGTGAACATCATGCTGAACAGGGTCGGGGCAAGAACACAGCCCTGCTTGACACCGTTTGTCACTGGAAAGGGCAGGGAGAACTCTCCATCATCCTGTACTCTGGCGAGCATGCCATCGTGGAACAGTCTGACCATGGTGATGAACTTCTCAGGGCATCCGAACTTTGCCATGATCCTCCACAGACCTTCACGACTCACAGTGTCAAAAGCCTTTGTGAGGTCAACAAAAGTGGTGTAGAGGCTGACGTTCTGCTCTTGGCATTTCTCCTGGAGTTGCCTGGTTGCGAAGATCATGTCCACGGTGCCCCGATCCTGCCTGAAGCCGCACTGACTCTCTGGTAGCAAGCCTTGCTCCAAGTGGACGGTCAGTCGATTTAGCAGAATAATAGCAGGTTTTCATTACGTATCTAGACAGAGTACCACCTTTCTGTGAATCATAAAGTTTGATTCTGAGGAGTAAACCGCAGGTTTCCAACTAGTACACAGATGTTTATAATAATTTAGCCTTGCTTAAAGGCCTTCGACAAATCTGAAAGATAATAATCGGCGTATAAAAGAACGCAATGCATCACAATCCCTTCCTCTAAATCATTTCAGTTATTTAGAAAGAAATGGGGATAAATATTTACCTTAAGGGAATAATCACGTAATAAATGATCGTATTTAACTTTCATTAGAATTGTTACCACTTTACAATTTTCTTTTAAAGTATCCATTGCAATATTTAAGGGTTTAGGATTCCCAGCATCTCTGAACATTTTCCAGTATAACTCTGTGTCATTAAATTTCGCTTTTTCAAATTCTAATGTTTTGAGTTCATCATATCCATGGCTAGAAACATTTATAGTCTGATCTAACAACTGATATTTTTCTTCTTGCTTCTGAGTTTTTGCAACTAGATATTTTGATTCAATTTACTCATAAAATTCAATCAGTTTTTTTGACAGATATTATTAAACCAAGTATTCGGAGTTTTTTTAGTCATGTTTCTCTGACACTCTATGTTGGTAGTTTGTATAATCCTTCCAAGAATGGCAAACATTGTCAAAGATATAATGTAGTGTCGACAAACAATTTACAACGGTGCCAGTGTCACCATTCAAAATTAATGTTTAGGTAATATTTATATCTGCACGCCATACATATTTATCATCTGTATTTTCATATTCTCTTTGTTCATAAATGTTGCTTAGACATCATTAACATTAATAAAAACTAACGTAAAGCATAAAACACAATGATCTGACAAAATATTAGGCTCATTAACATCAAACAATATAACACTACTGAAAAGGGACTGAGAAGCAATAACATAATGTATTAAACTACATTCACCGAGTCCAACATACCTAAACTGCCCGATGTCATTACATACACGCCAGTTCACTATATGTAACCATGTTTGTTTGCAAAAGTCAAGTAAATGAATTCCATTAGAGTTTGACTTTATAGCATCTTGGAAAACACGTGGTTTAATCTTGTAATCATCAACAACATACTCGTCTGCGTCGAATATGTGTTATGTCTAGTTTGAACTGCGTTATCAGCTTATAAACTCTACGCTTATAGCAATATTATAATTAGTAATATTACCGCACATTTTTTTGTTGTATACACTAACTAATGTTAAAGATACTTAACAGACAATTTAAACATCCCTAACAAAGATTACTCACGATGTCTTCTTAAGCAGGCGAGATAAGCAATGCAGGAACCCCATGAATATCGGTACATACACTTACACTTATTGTAATATTATACTAAAGTTTCAGAGAATGCAGCAACTTATGTTGAAGAGCTTTATCGCAAAACTTAAACATTGTTCATTATGGTGACCCAAACATTATTCTTAGGAAAGCTAGATAAGCACAATGGACATTCTGAGCATATCAATAGTTACATCATCAAACATTTCAGTTGACTGAAGAAGATATGTGACTTAAAAAACAAACAAACGCAAAACGTCAAATTGTTTACATTAACATGAGTGCAGCAATTAATGCAGGAGAGCTGTCTTTAAATCGCTATAATCTAAAACTTTCTGACTGTCGACAACGATGATTGGGCCTTCGCCAACGATGCAATGAAAATAGCTGCCACATTGCATGATGCAGGGGAGACAACATTAATTTCGAAGTAATGCTAACGAAAATCTCAAGTTGGTCTTTCCTCGTCATGTTTTTGAAATATCGTTTAAGACGATTTTGTCGGTCACAAGGTCCGTGATATAAACATGATATAAATATTAGCCAATATTGCATAAACTACTGTTATGTGCAGTAACCAGGAAAGAAAAGGAATCTTACTGGATACGCCGCCTTAGAACACTGAAGCCAAGCGGTTTAAACCAAAAAGACTAGAAAAAGACAGCCATGCACAAGTGGACTTATCTTTTGCAGCCAACACATTTTTCTTTTAAAATTTTTTCTAAATTTGCTTAGTAGCCTTCAATTATTACTATAACAATGAAATATCAGGGATATAATTTGTGCTTACATAAATGTATACAAAGTAACAGATGTTGTTAAGGCTCATCGATTTCTAGGTTAATACAAATATTTTCCAGTATACGCAACAAGTTGATATAGGCTGGTTGAGATATAATACATTTATAGGTTTAAGTCTTGTAGGACCAGCCATGTAAAGTTTACAAACACAACGGATTTTTTGTATTTTGTTTGTTTGTTTTGTCTATGTTTTATATACGCCTTTGAAAAAGACTCATTAAGAGTCGAAAGCGCTCAGGCTAGTTAGATACTAGTTTTGCACTGTCCGTTATCAGTTTATTGCATTTTTCTCAGTCAATCCCTTACACACGTGATCCCTTGCTGGATCCAGTGCGCTTGAAAGGACCTTTATTCGCCATTTGTGATTTATATATATATATATATATACCATATATATATATATACTTATACTGCCACCATACCACTTATATATATATATATATATATATATATATATATATATATATATATATTCTTGCGCATGGTTACTATTGAAGATCAAAGTTTTTATGAAATTCAACAAACCGTTTATTCACATAAAGGTAAGATGTTTATTATATAATGCATTTATAATTTAAGTTCATTCATATATCTGTCCTATAAAAGGTTCGACAGGCCATACATTAGCTGTCAGACGTTTGGTAATAGAACCCAAATAAATATATTCTTAAATATGTAGTTTACTCAATAGAATGCCATTCTTACATTGAGTATCTAGCTCCCACTTAGGTCATGTGAAGATTGTGTTTGTTTTGAATTTCCCACTGCTGCTTCCCAAACAAACCCCAAACCAGCGTCTTCATTGAAACAAGGTTAGGTATTACTTCGTAGTATCGAAAAGATGACAAATCTTATTTTCAATTGATTTACTTACATTTAAGGACAATGATAGAATTTGTTGTTTTGCATCTGATATAATAATTCTATTTTACAAAAAGAGAGGCTGTGGCAACCAAATGCCAAGCGAGTCGATTTCAAGAGGTTCTTGCAACCACGTGCCGCACAGCAGCAGAGGGGGTGAACAGACCATTTTTGTTCGAGACCTTATTTATGAAAAATAAGCCTTCCTACGAAAAGGAAATCTTAAGGTCAATAACGTTAAACCACAACCTAGTTAGCTCATTTTGTTACTTTTCTCTGACGCGCGTTTTTATTTGTTTCGTTTACGCGCTGGTCACTCAACGTTGGTCGTTCACCCCCTCTGCTGCTGTAAATTAACAGCCATTATAAATATTATCAATAATGATTGGAGAACCACACTCAGCTAGATTAGCTCGAGAGCGACTAGATGCAATCAAAAAACATTTACCCGTCCGTGATTTAGTCAAACAACAGCTACAAGCTCGTCAGGAGTCTCAGGTGGAATGTGCAGAAGGTGCAGAACAATTATTTAAACCGAGTGTCGAACCAACAAAGAAAATTGTTACAGCAACTGAGGCAACACAAAGAGCTCTTGAAACATTGCCTGCTGATATTGCTGGCCGTATTCAAGCAGCTCAACCACAACCACAACCACAACCTAAACCACCAAGAACCAGAATTAAGATAATAGATAAATTTACACCTGAAGGTATTGCTGCTATCAAGGACCCAAAGCAATTGCTTGATATTGCCGCGTATGGATATTATGAAAGACAAAAATATGTAAAACCAGAATTTGTTAAATCTCTAAGCTCTGCCAATTGGATTAAGGATGTATATCGCATCGCTACTGATACTCCGGAAATCAGATCTAATGAAGATACTAGAAGTTTTAATAGATTTGATGAGATTGTGTATGAGCATATGAAAAAAGCTAAACAATTTGAATTACCATCACCACAACGACAATTTGAATTACCATCACCACAACAACAACGAGAACAATCATTACCGCAATAATTTCAAGAAATGATGAAACGATTTCAATCACCACGACAACGACAACCAGTCAGAATAGCAAAGGAAGAATATCAAGATCCTGGCGCAACTGGAAGTGGTTTAGGAAGTGGCTTTATTACTTGTCCCAATAACGTCCTTGCTGATGTTGATCGACTAGAAATTCTCATTGGAGGAAAACGAGCTGGCAATAATTCCCCAGAAATCATTAATGAAGCAGCTGATATTTGTCAACGATTATTTACAGGTGGTGTTATGGATATTGGTGTTTATCGGTCCCTTATTAATGAAATTAGTGACGATTATCATAGTGACTAAGTATGTAATTAGATACAATTAGTGATAAAATCAATAATAATATGATCATACACAATACTCATAGACCAACCATGGTCAGGGTAATAAATTCACGATTACCAGTATACAAAACGACCTACAGAGATGGACTAGGTGATGTTGTTCAGGGTCTATTTAGAAGGATAGCCCCAAAAGCAATACCGCTTGCAAAGCAACTAGGAATGAAAGCTATTGACGTTGTTCGTAAAAAAGGTATTGGTGGTGTTGGTGATGTTGCTAGCAAAGCATTCTCATCAATCAAGGATAGACTAGCGCGATTAATACGACGAAAACCTCAACTAGTGAAACTGGCCAGCACTGAAGTGATGCCCGCAAATGTCAGTAAAATAATAAATCAAGCTGCTAATCAAAAACTAGCAGAGGTGGCTACCAACACTAATGTTGGGTTAGAAAAAGAAAAAAATATAACCGCTAGTCTGATAGCAGGAAGCGGTCTTCGTGTTAGACGAAGACGATAATAATAAAGATGTTCAAACGTATATCTGATCCCGCGTTTGACATGGACGCACCAGTTTTAAAAGATGAATCGGTACGTGATTGTCAATATTATTCTTATGACGCACGTGTACCTGACGAGCGCGGAAGAATTGAGATACAAGTTCAAGATACAAGCAGATATTTCTTACCCGCTGAAGCATTTATTGAAGTCGAAGGTAGACTTTTAAAAGCAGATAATACGAATTATGGACTTTTAGATCGACCTGGTTTTGTCAATAATGGTATTATGGCGTTATTTAAAAGTGCAGCATATATCATTGATGGACGAGAGATTGAGATCTGTCATGAAAACGTCGACGTTGCCACGACGATACTTGGTCTTGCAAGATACAGCGATGATTACTCAAGATCAGCTGGTCCATCAATGATGTTTGCAAAGGATACAACTGATCATCCAGAAAGTAGAAGTGTAACACTAAATGCAGCCGGAACTGAAATCGCATCGATGAATGAAAATTTTAACTTAGGATTCGCATCACGTCGAACAATGTTAAACGATGAGGAAAATTTTTCATGTGCGATTCCACTGTCACATATATTTGGATTCTGCAGAAATGTTAGGAAGGTTATATTTGGCGCTAAACACACAGTTGTACTTGTAAGAAAAGGTACCGACGATGATGCAATATGGCGTGATGCTGCCTTTGATGCAGGTAAAGTAATATTAACAAAACTTTCGCTGTGGATGCCAGTAATGACTCCATCGATTATCGAAGAAGAACGTTTACTTTCTTTTATGAGTCAAGGTGGTAAATCAACGTTGTCATGGTTGACTATGACCACAGATAGTATTCAAGGTACCGTTGCCGGTTTATTTGCATGGCAGATAGCATCACAGCAGGGGGTGTCAGCACCACGACATATATTTATTACACTTCAGGACAATGCCAGAGTAAATTCGCAGGAACGAAATCCAATGGTGTTTGACTCACTTGGGGTTAGTGAAGTGTCTTTAAGGATAAATGGACATCAAGAACCTTCTGAAGAAGTGTTGCTAAATTTCGATCATAATCATGTAGCATGTGCTTATCATCGATTAATGACATTCATGGGGCGTGATCAGAATATTGATTCTGGTTTACAGATATCGCAGCGTGATTTTACAACACTGTATCCAATATATTACTTTTCATTAGAACATTTAGATTTGTTCAGGCAATCTGTCGTTGACATAAATTTTCGAGCTCGTTTGAGAATAATACCCGCTAGTGGTTATAGGGCAATTGCTGTTATACCCAGCGATAAATCAATGTTACTTGAAGGTGTTGGTGGACGAATGAGATTTATTGATGCCCCAGTAGAAAACATGTAATTAGATCGCTCATAATAATTATAAATGTCATATCTAGTTAATGTCAGTCTGACTCCTGGTCAGATTAAAAAGCTACAATCATCATCAAAAAATAATTGTGCGGCAAAAATATCACTAAAGCGAGAACAAATCGCAGGTGGTCCGAATAAACTATCATTATCAGAACGGCAGCATAAGCATTTCAGTGAAGCAAAAAAATTGAATAAAGGTATAAAACTTAATCTGTCTGCGAGTGTCATTAAAGACATCGTTAAAACGGGTGGCATATTTCCACATCTTTCCGCGTTACCAGCAATAATAGCCGCTGCAGCCCCATCTGTTGCAAAAGCAGCTGCATTGGAACCGCTGCTGGAATGGCATTAAAGAAAGCAACGGGTCAAGGAATTATGCACGCAGAAAACTTAAAAAAAAGATTACGGGCAAATAAACACGGAAGACGTCTAAGAGCACCAAACGTGCCACAACCGGGCCGTCTAAGATTATCAGGCCCAGCGTACGGTCGCTGTCTAAGATTGCCAGGGACCCCATATTCATGGTACGGAAAAGGTCTAAGACTGCCCCGGTGACTTCGTCATCGAGTTCGATGATTCTTCCTATGTCGAATTTTGATTTACTTGATGCTGCTAAGCAACTGGATATAAAAAAACTTTAGAGGAGTTTTTATGCGTGATCAATTACCTACCGTTGCAATGCAACATGAAACTGGTATTATTAATCTCGATAAAAGCTCTGGTCCAGGCACTCATTGGGTGGCATATGCAATTGATCCACGTGGAATTATTATTTTGATTCATATGGACTGGCACCACCAAAAGAAGTTTTAAAATATGTTAACATAATACGAAGTACTGCTATGCAAAGTAAGAATTCGATGCGTTCTAAGATCTGGTATTCAACATTACCAACACAAAAAATTAACGGATCCGCCAATATGTGGTCGAGAAGTACTCGCTGTACTTGATGGTGTATCAAAATCTACAACGCCACCTGATAAAGTCGTGCATGAATATGCTACATTGTCACACTTAAGCAGATATTAGTAAATATAATGGTAGATATTTATGGAAGATCTCGCAAAGCTCAGCAGCAAGTCGATTTATCTAAATATGCAACTCTTGATCAGGTCAGAAATGAAATCAATGATTTATTAAATATCACAAGTGTGGATCAAAATGAAGTCGTTGTTTTTCAGGATAAACAAGGACGATTAAAGACAAGTAATATACAACTGTTAGATGTTCTTATACGAATTCCCACCGCGGTTATTAATAATATCGTTACTTTGCTGATCAAGGTAAAATACAAGATTCCGGTAAGTCAGTTAACACTTTTATCAAGCGAGCTGGTGATTCATTCACGGGTTTCATTATCATGAATCGAAATAAAATTATAGACCTTGGAAACCAAGCCGCAGATACAGATGCAGAAACAAAAAATACGTCGATGATCAAGAATCTAAGTACGTATTAGTCAACGGTGGTATAATGCGTGCATTTCTCAACATGAATAATAATGGTATTAATAATCTTAGAACACCAGAATCAGATTTCGACGCTGCAACGAAGAAATATGTAGACGATAAGGAAATTCATATGACAACTTCGTTAGCTACAATCAATGATGAAATGACTACACTCAATACTAATTTTACTAATCACGTACAAACGTTCTTAAATTTTCGTCGAAATATAGACAGATCTATTAATTATATTTTTGGAAGTCCACCAAATGTTGATATCAAACTCTCCGACATTAACACGAAACTCAACGACATTGTCAGTGGAATACCTAATATTGTTCAAAAAACTAATCTGATTAAAATTCCACACGGACAAATTAAAAATATCGTGTACACAGTAGGATCAGGATCATCAACATGGACACCGCGCGATAACACTCTCGAACATACTGCAGAAGTAACTGGGTTATACAGGCTATCTGTGTACGGTTTGGAAATTACTGCGGCCACTTCATCATCACCGAATGTACATTATAATCCTCTACTGGTGATGCTAAATAAGAACATCAAAGAAACGTTTGCGTTGATATCAACGGAATGCCCCCGAGACTTTACTGGTGGTATCTGGAATTCGTAGCTGAAACTAATTAATTACTTAATTAAATGACGTTGTCATTGTGTAATGAATCAAGTGACGGAGTCACTTATCGACGTTCAACGTCACAGATACAATCAAGTATGTGAGTGTCAAACCAAACTAAAAAATATCATCGACGATTATACAGTAAAAGTAAAAAAATATCGCAGACGTATGGTTGTTATTGACATAATTGTTTACTCAGTTTCTGCTGTTATTGCTGGAACCGGATTATTATTATCAACAATAACAATGATAGCACCTGCAGTTGTAACAACTGTCGTTTCAAATTCAACGATTATCGCAGGCATTCTCAGTATTATCGCTAACAAGATATCTACATGTACAAATGATAAATTACACGAGTATATAACAAAACTACACACAGTAACAACATCTTATTCTAAACTATCATCGTATATTTCGGCGTACCTCAGCGATGGTAAAATATCTGATGAGGAGTTCGCAACGATAATGAAAACCTACAATGAAACATTTAGAATCACTAGCGATTCTAGTGATAAAGTAACTTGTGATAAAGTGGAAAATTGAATTTCTGAGAGAGAACGCAACGTGTTCTATTAAAATAATAATTAAATACGAAGTATTTTAAATAATGTCAACGTTAGAACTATTACAACAGATCGTCACTAATACAACGCCGTCAAAAACTACTATGATATCATTAAGTTCGACCAATCCTGAATTTAACGTTAACTTTCCAACTGCAATTCCAGCAAGTGCAATAGCATTAGCACAATTACGAGTTTATCATAGCTGGCCAAATATCAGGTCAAAATCGTTTGGTGGACTACCAGCAAACAGTTTACTTGTATTTGCAAATAAGAATAAACCTGATGGAACTCCTGATTGGCAAGTTGTTGGAATTTCATGGGCAGTTATCAAATAGAACAGATTAATGATGAGTTCCAACGCAGAATTAAATCTATTACAGGAAAAAAAATCCAAAATAGCAATCACTGTTTACGAACGAACATTATGAGCGGCGATTGAAATAAATTCCCCTGATTATGTTGTAGATATTTATCAAAGTTCAATCCGATCTGTGTTAAGATGACCTGATGTTCCTGACCAAAGGTCAAATGGAATTCCAGAACCGACCATTGAGGAATTAAAAACAACAGAAAAAAAATTTATAATTAGACCTGATTATTTGAATAAGCAGCCATGGACACTTGTCCATGGAGGTGGAATATATGCACCAATAATTAGTGCCAAGCGTGGTGTTTATGTCGTTGACAGAGAACTTTTTCAAAAATTTCCAGATTCTCTAAAGGTTGAATTTGAAAAGCGAATAAACGAAGTAAAAAATTTATTTATTACATTATCGATTAAATATTTAAGCGATACATTTGAGAATACCATCAATGTAATAAAACATTTAAAAATGAATATTGCTGATTTACTAAATGTTGAAAGTGCTGTTATGAAAACTCTTCCAATATATATAGAAAAATATATTAAACCAGCAGGATATGATCTTAAACTAATAGAATTATTTACTAATTCATATCCACCAGGAACGACTGGAATACCAGAATTTGACACAACTGCATTTGAAAAACAACTCAACGATGTCATTGATGAATATTTCCCTAAAATACTTGCGGCGTGGAGAAAAATAACCCCGCCACCGGTTATTCTTAAACATAATAACGATCCATACGGTGGAGGCCGTCATATCTCGCCTGGTATTGTTAATATAACATCAACGATCGCAGTCAATCTAGTATGTGATGTAATTGATGGCAGCTATCAAGTAGATCTTTCAAAGTCTAGCCACCGCAGTGGCACTGCGGAGCAAGGATATATATTATATTCATTCAGTCCTCAAGCGCCACCCGGTGGTTAATTGTATCTGAACCAATTAACCCCGTTTATCTACGTGTACATAATCCGTTATTATCAAGGATACATTTCAAACTTACAGACCAAATAGGACGTATTTTGGATTTGCAAAATGAGGTTTTAAGTATTAATCTATATGTGAGATCATAGAGCGTTATATCGCAAAACAAAAAAACAAAAAAAAAAAAAAAAAAAAAATATCCGAATCTAACTCGGATCAGAATAATTTTTTTTTACTGGGGTAAATCGTAATTATCAGAATAAAATATTATAAATATTATTATAATTATAAGTAAATAACCTGTATACTTCAATTTTGCCAGGGATTTTGTTTAGCCATTATCACATTAACTCCACCTTAACTTTCATTTTCACAATGCTCTCTTAATTGTCTTATACGAAAGTTCATAATCTTTTTCTGTTCGTATTCATGAGATAATTCTAAGTTAATTTTGTCAACAGCGTTTGAGAGAAGTACAAACAGTTTTTCCTGATTATCTGTAACTGCTGCCAGCGACTGAAACATTGCCGGCTGGATAAACTTCATGAATTTATAATCAGATGGTAAAGTGTATCTGTTCTCTAATTTCCGTTGTTCTAATGATTCAAAGTCAGACAGAATTTTTTCAGGGTTAAGATTATCAGATATATTTACACCGTTATGCTGTAATATTTTAATCGCAGAAATAATAACATTAATATTTTCAGAATTCATTATATTATTAGTGTTTGTTTAATATAAAAATAAAATCAGAATAAAATAAAAATAATAGTCCCTAAGGACTGTTTCAAGATGATTATATACACATGATTATGATTATGATTATATCTTAATTACGGACAGCACTTTAACCCCATGTGATCCCCTAGGTTGTCAAAGAACATCCTAGCAGGATCAGAGGTCACATATAAACTTAATTCTAAGAACTTATCCTAGGACAGCACAGTTGCATATAAACTTAATTCTAAGAACTTACCCTAGGACAGCACAGTTACATATAAACTTAATTCTAAGAACTTATCCTAGGACAGCACAGTTACATATAAGAGGAAATTTGAAAGACGAAACAGACAACACAGTTTTATACAACCCCATGTGACCCCCTAGGTTGTCAAAGAACATCCTAGCAGGATCAGGGGTTACATATAAACTTATCCTAGGACAGCACAGTTTAACCCCATGTGATCCCCTAGGTTGTCAAAGAACATCCTAGCAGGATCAGAGGTCACATATAAACTTAATTCTAAGAACTTTAACTCTAGGACAGCACAGTTACATATAAACTTTATTCTAAGAACTTTAACTCTAGGACAGCACAGTTACATATAAACTTAATTCTAAGAACTTTAACTCTAGGACAGCACAGTTACATATAAACTTAATTCTAATAACTTTAACTCTAGGACAGCACTGTTACATATAAACTTATATTAAAGACAGTACTACAGGCCTTCTCTACGTTCAATACAAATTTTTGCACACTCCCCCATCATAATCACCCAGGGAGTGCAAAATTGCACCCACCAAGTGACATGGTGGGGAAGTGTGCAAATTTTCTATTGAAACGCAGAAGGGCTGGCTGAAAGCCCCACTAAAGAAGAGGATTTTGGCATAATATCGCCTTTCGCCCGACAGTTTGCCGGTGAGGAGAATCGAACCACGGACCTTGAGTACGAAAATCCAGCACGGTAGCAATTGGCCATCGGACTTCACTATGTATACATAATGAAAATACTATTATATAGTTAGCACAGTATACAGAATAAAATCACAATTTATTGTAAAATGTATTGTGGATTTCTTAATAAAATCACAATTTATTGCAAAATGTATTGTGGATTTCTTAATAAAATCACAATTTATTGTAAAATGTGAATTTATTTTCAGTTTCCAAATACTTGGAGAAACTACATACATAAAACCCACGGTTAAAAGTCTGTATTAATCAGACGTTGCTAAGGATACTAAAATAATCGATAGTTATATGAACACTCATGCCATACTCATTTCTAAAAATAACCTCATGTATACAATTCACTGCTGAGATATATTAGCCGATATAATATAACACAGACAATATGTGACTCAGGTTATCGGGTTAGCTTGTTCTTATTAAATGTGTTTCTGTGTAATAGTAACACAAATTAGCTACAATGGGCTTCTTGGAAACATTAGTGTCCTATGGAACATTCAAACTGTATAAATCTCTATTGTTGTGTTATAAATGTATTTTGAAGACAAATGGATTTTGCTGCTGACTAGTGTACACACAATTACATATCATTTTTATGAACGATATATCTATTTATGGACGAAATAACAAAGGAAAGATATATCAATACTTACTCAAAACAATGTGTGATCCATTTTGACCAAAATTCACAATATATTGCTGTCATTAGTACAGCAAGTACGACAATTGCAAGATTTACTAAGTTATGCTTGACGGAGTTGTCTCGCTTAATCATCTGATACCATATGAACATAGACAAATCTGACTTTTCGTCCAAACCTTATTGAAAAGCAGATCTTGTGATATTATCTGCCACGCATTTTACTGAAGGTGGTACTATGTTAAAGTATTTACCAGAAGAATTAATTGACTTAAATATAATTTCTTCACCATCTGTATTTACAGATTTAACAGCCCTTGCGTATCGTACGCCGCCAGAATTTCCGGACTTGCAATTTTGACTTTGTGTAACAATTCGCAAGTTATCAAGCGAGTTATCAAGCTTATCACCACTGATGTGATCAATTACATGTCCATCTTTAATGACCCCATAAAAAATTCGTCGACGAATCTATGTGATAAATAAGTTTTATTTCCATTGGTATGAAATCTAAAATAACCAAATTTATCAACACTACCGACTGGTTTCTTTAATCTACAGTGCCTAATTACACCATCACGAGATGCTTCATAATTTGTAATGATTGGATGCGTTACAAACTCATTTTGCTCCATTTATATTCTAATATTATTTGTTTAAATCATTATTTTGAAAATCTAGCGAGATAATCTTCTTCGGTTTTTATAGGAGATTCAGAAGATGTTTTATTTTTTTATCGTAATATCGTTTCAGCTCTCTGTATTTTTTACCACCACATTGCACACACAGTTGAGTTTTTCCTCTGACTCCAACACCACATCGCACACACGGTTTTGTTCCTAAATTGCCTTGTCTAACGCACTGCATGTGAAAACCGCAGAATTCATTTATGCATGCTTTGTTACAAGGAGAAGTATATCCGATCATAAGCCAATTACATCGATTCTTTGTTTGAATCATATACAAGAGATTAAAACTCAATTTAAATACATATTTGTCTTAATTATAATAATGCACGAATTATCCGCAATTGAACATTCTGGAGCCAGATTTGATCTTGACAGACAGCCGAAATATAAATTTAGTTTTTCGATGCAAGATCTAGCTTTAACGAATAAAGATATAACAAAATGTATCCGTGAAGCCAAGAAGGAATTTCGCGACGATGGTGAGGCTGATGTGTGGTCGACATTCAAAACTGGAAATATTGTTAATGTAATGAATGACAAACGAGGAAGAGAGATTATTTACTACCTTATTCAGAGATATTTTATTTTAATAAAATTTATTGTAAAGACAGACCATGACACTTGGATTATTCGTGACAAACGTGATTCTGTCCACATGCAGTCAGGAAATAATATTGTTCTTAGTAAAAATTCCAGACCAGGAATACTTACTGGTATTGACAAACCATATTACGAACGAATTTATCCTGTGACTGCGGTTGTGTACGCAATATATCCGTTAAATAATAAACCTAACGTTGGGGATCTCAAACCTATGAAATTGTCAAGGATAAATTGTGTAGCTGAACGGGTTACAGAACACTTCACAAACGCGATACGCGGAAACGGTTTAACGGATTTACGACGTAAAAAAATAAATACGTGGGCAGAAACAGTTAAAGATACCGGAGCGTCTATCAGCGACGTTGCTGAGCTGGGAAAGAAATTAAAATTCCCAATAACAGTGAAGACGTTAACCGGAGAGATTTTGTACAAATCGAAATATGAATCAAGAGGAGCTTCGATAGATATTATTGATCATAACGCACATGCATGGACTGTGGCAGTAACAATATTTCCACGAGACAGAACGGTTAAATTTTATAATGGTCATGTATTCGATGCTATCAGAAATATCAGTAAAATTGACCCTGTATCTGTTTGGCTGTTTCAAAGTTCGGAATATGATTTTCATGATCAGTTTGTACGGTCTAATGGTGATATTTATCGTACAGAATTTCTCCACGAAGAAATGAAAAATCTTGCATTAAAATATACCTCTGATGATATTAAGGTTGGACAATTACTGAATAATTGTTTTACCGTTCCATCAATTGCTGCTCACGCTGCTCAGGAGAAAAATCATGGAAACCGACACGATTAGAATTTCTTGAAGATGTCCAACACAGTTGTGTGGAATACTAAATACGATTATAATGACGTTATCTTAGTTGATATGGTAGCATGTTGTTCTGGAAGTTTTCTTGGATACGGAGAATGTTCTAAATACTTTAAGAGATTTGGACATCCGACACACGAGATGACCAGAGTTGCGATAAACGGACCCTTACCAGATTTTGACTTAACCGGATTCGCCTGTATAGAGTCGTTCGAGTTTTACAGGGATCTCCATCCGATTGTTTATGCGTGGTTTGGAAGACATTTTTCAGAGCGACGTTGGGTTCCAATAGTACTAATACAGTACATGCTTGATGCTGGAATTTTAGTGTCGTTAAAAGTGAGTGAAGCAATTATATCATACCGCGTGCAGAAACAAGTTTGGTTGCCAGAACCGGATATATTTAATATTAATGATGCTAGAAGAGATTTTTCTAATCTTAACGAAGATGATATTGTTAAAATTACTAATAATATACGTGAATGCAGGAGAGAAAGTGATGAGAAATTTGCAAAAGATCTCGGCAGAAAAATAATCGGTAAATTTACACAAGAAGGATCATATGATCATAAACAAATGTGTACAAGATTAATCATGGACGATGCTGAACTCGATTTTATAATTGCTGATACAACGGAGAAAAACACATTTATAAGTCGAAGTAATGCTTATTTATCAGACGGAACTAAATTAGGTACAATTGTGAGCTATACTGATGGCGAGTCACCGCAGTTTACTCATTTAAGATCTTCGATGCTAGAGTACGTTTCGATAAATTTATTATCGATGATAAACAGATTTCCTCGTTATGCAGTCAGAGTCGCAACAGATTCATTTTATATAAATAAAAAATATGCGGATTCGTTAAGACAATTGCATATTAACAATCATGCATCATGGGGCGAATGGAGAATAAAACATGAAGATATAATTAGTTATTCTGAATCTGCCGACGTTGAAATTGCGGAGACATATTACAAGAATAATCAAATACCAGGATTGTCATCGGCACCATCTGTATGTGATCCTGTGGCTAGACATAAAACCGTTTATCTTAATGGGTTTGGTGGTTCAGGTAAAACAACACGCGCGATTGAATTATTTAATAATTATTCTGATATGATTGTTTTGACACCGACACATAAACTCGCCAGAGAAATAAAAGAACGAGGAGTAAAATCATGTACATATCATAGTTTCTTTAGATGGTGCGGAGACGCATGGACTCCATCGCGGATGGGTGAGAAATACATTCCTAAAATTATTATCTGGGACGAGATATGCACGGTGTCGCTAGCGGTATTAAAAATATTTCTTGATTGGCTGTCATTGAAGAATACTGCTGTGATAATGTGTGGCGATCATGGTCAACCGCCACCTTTCACTGGATCGTCTCCACATGAGTGGCTGAAAACATTTGTTGATTATTACGAAGAAATAACTGATGACCATAGAGCTATTGATAAATTACTAAAAGAGTTTAAAAAGTTAATAAGACTACAGCCAGATAAAATACAGTGTGAGATAATGCGTAAAATAATTCCAGAAACTTCTATGAATGATTTTTGGACTTTATGGAGACCTGCTGATTTGATAGTTGCAAGTAGAAAAATAGTTCGCGATACACTTTAACAACAATTATTTACGTTACACAAAGAAAAACTTTCAAATCTACCTGTACCTTTGTGTTATCGCCCAGCAGATACTCGACGACAGAATGTTGATGTTGAGATTCCTGGTGGTGGAATACAAAATCTTGTGTAAAATGATATTGTTTTAGTTGTTGTTAATGTTGTTGAGAGCGCGTTGAGTATGGATAAATCGCCGTGGACGTTAGGATACGCTATAACGATTCACTCGTCACAGGGATTAACTATTACCGATACAAATATTTGGATTGTCGATGATCGTATTGAGTGGTCAAATTTAATTTATCTTGCAGTGTCTCGAGTCAGAAGAATATCTCAACTGGGCCGGGTTATCATGGATTGCGTAATAACCGAAGAAATCACTAACAACTTTGTCGATATCAATAAAAAATTAGCGAGTTATAAGCAATGTGCCAAAAAAAAATAAAAAATAATCGCAATTTTAATATTGATGCTGAATTTATTATAACACTAAAACAACAGCAGAATAATCATTGTGCAAGTTGTAACTGTAATATGCTGTGGCAGTATTCAAATAATAATCGAAGACAATTTACCGTTGATAGAATTAATAGTAGTCTTGGTCACACACGCGAAAATGTGATGCTGACCTGTCTTGAATGTAATCGACGTAGAGGCGCTGGACGCTGTGCAAGTTTATAAAAGTGAACGCCGTGGTAATTGTGTATCCGTAGGAATTATTTGTAATTGTTCGCTTACAAATCCACGCTGAGGAGCAGTTGAATCTAATCTGTAGATTGCAGGTCTACCTGTGAACCTTACCACGCTAGAAATTTTGTGTGTGGTCACACTCCAGATAGGATCAGTTGCTCTTTTTCTATCTCCTTCAAGTTCACCAGGTTCATATAAATATCTTACGGTAACATTACCTAGTACTGGTTGAGAGGAAGATTTACGTTGTATTGGTATATATTTTTATGTGATCGCATTAGAAGGTTTCATAAAAGTTGCACGAGTCATTTCATTGTTTAACGCAGTTATCACACTTGGTAACCTTACAACCCATTCACGAGATCTCTCCGTGGACTTAAAGTCAGCGGATATTTCCTTTGCGTATTGGTATCCAAATAATCGCTCAGCAAGTGTTCGATTAAATCGTTCAACGATTGCCTGATCACGATGAATTTCATTGTGTCCTCGTCTGATTTTAACGTTATGTCGCTTCATCAACGATGATACTGCACCACGAAATTCTTTGCCAGGATCAACCTGTAGCAGCTGTGGCCATCGTAGACCACCACGTTGATAAATGCGTTCAAACGCAGATGCAACTTCAGTTGCTGTTTTAGTTGATAGTGGTTCTGCTTCTTTATATCTGCTCGCAACGTCAACGACGGTTAACGCGTATCTGTATGTGTATTGACGTCTGCCAATTTTAATGGTATCGTGTGGTAAAAACAAAATATCTGCTTGATGAACTTCGTTAGGGGTACTGACATCAAAATGAGCATACTGAATTTTTTTAGGTGGACGTAGATAGATTTGCCATATTGCCTGTCGTGCTAACAACGCTGCAGCGACATCACGTGAGACTTTTGCTGCTTCAGCAAGTTTACTAATCGCTGCTTTACCTCTCCAATATCCTCTTGGGCTATAATAAACAAATTCCATTATTATGATAATAATCAGTTGATTAATTACCAGCCCCTAACATTATTTTACCTTTCATACCAGCTTTTATCAGAAAAGCAGCTAAATTTCTCGAAGTGATTTATCTTTTATATTATTTATGGCATGAATTAATTTTATATCAGCGAGATGTCGTTGTTGTAAATCTTTACTTTTATACGCGACATCATGAATGTGACACGCTTGATCAGTTGCGTTTATTGGATACTCTCCAGGTCTTGGTTGGTGTTGGTTATCGAGTCGGATATCGAGACGAGTTCCAGGACCACAATAATTATATCCAGTAAAAGTTTTTCACCAGGATACTTTGCCCATGGAGCTCCTGGTAATTTACCTAACGAAGCAGCGATATCTCCACCTGTCTTTAATGAAATAAATTTGTATTTTTTTATACCACATTTCACACACTTGCCTGTAAGTGCGCGTCTGTTATTTTTTGTTATTATTGTTGTTAATCCACTGGTATGAGTGGGTGCTCTACATCGAACACAATATAAATCCATATTATTATTATATGGATATAATTGACTTCTCAGCGACACGAAAACAAGAGCCAGTCAAACATCATCCAGCGCTACCAAATTCCATCAGAGCAATTATACTTGGCCCATCTGGGTCTGGTAAAACGCAATTATTACTTAATCTGATAATGCGATGGCTCAAGTGGGATAAATTATATTTAGTAGCACCATCTGTAGATGATCAACGATGTTACGAAGTACTTAAAGATTTTAATGAAAATGCAAAGTCGTTGACGTGTCTTGATAATGATACTATTGATTTTATTACCGGTATCGATGAAGCTGCATCCATAGATGATCTTGATGGATGTATCAATAATCTCGTAGTATACGATGATGTAATGCTGGATAAACAATCCAATCCAGCTCGGATATTTTCGCGAGGCCGTCACAAAAATACAGACGTGATTTATTTAACTCAGAAATACACACAAACTCCAAAAGTGATCAGAGATAATTGCAATATCTTAATTGTGTTTAATGGAGTAGATAATTATACTTTACAAAATATTTATTATACTTGGTGTTCAGGGGACATGGACATGATTAAGTTTAAAAACTTCTTTTCAAAAGCACAAGCTATTCTGTTCGGATTTATAACGATAAATTTACATGACCCGAGATCTAGGTATCGTATAGATCTGGATAAAATCTTTGGTTAATTACAGCAGCAGAGGGGGTGAACGACCAGCGTTGAGTGACCAGCGCGTAAACGAAACAAATAAAAACGCGCGTCAGAGAAAAGTAACAAAATGAGCTAACTATGTTGTGGTTTAACGTAGCAGCAGGAAGGGTGAGCAGACCACTATTATAATTAAGACAAATTTTAGTGATAATTGAGGCAAGTGGTCTGTTCGACTGCCGTACCGCGAAATCATTTGTCTTAATCATCAGGCAAACATATTCATTACCAAATGTCTGTCCACCACCCACCCCCTTGCTGCGGTGGACCCTATAACTTGGTTTTCGAGCAAATTTTGCATTATGATTAAGACAAATGTGTAAGGTTCGACTGCCATATCGTGCATATCCCCCCCCCCTTCTTGTCTGCTGTTATCTTACACACACATGTGGTCATTCACCCTTCCTGCTGCTTACATGTACTGAGATAGGTATGCGTACCGATTTTTCAAGGACGTGTGTGGTAGTTCAAACAATAGCTGTGTTTATCGCCGCGGATATCTCCCCGGAGATAGGTATTTGTGTGCAGTTTATTTCCGTGTTTTAATTTTAAATATAATACATTTTAATCGGTTCATATATATAATGGCAAAATATCTTAATAAAATTATAAATATTTATTTATTTGTAAAATCAGATATCAAATGCTATTGCACAATAATCACATATAATAATTTCTAAAACGTATATCCGTAGTCGAGTTCGTTAGCTCAATGTTAAAGTTGCTGGAAACTTTAATACTGATGTTTGCGGTTCGACCCCAGATCTCGCCGAGATGGGTTCGGGTCCCCGGGTCGCCCACGTCTTTTAATAAGTAGGGGGGGAGGCATCCCCTGAGATTTCGATAAACCACCACGTATCTCGTGGTCGGATTCTATTTTGGAATTCTACCCCGGGGTTTCGTGGGGGTTTATCGAAATCGCAATGCCTAGACAGCCTTCTGAATTGCTAATATTTCGCTTTCGTCGATTAGAAATTCGCCGGGAGGTGTGTCTATGCAATACCCCCCTAAAATAATCAGTAGCATGCCTTGAGCTCTCTGCCCCATGGAAGAACCCCCAAATAAACATCCAGAAAGGGTGTTAGCCAAAAGAAACAGAACATGGGCGTGCCGCATAATACGTCATAAGAGAGACGACAATGTAAGGACCCCATGAAAGTCACACAGGCTATCGAGGGGCTCCATTGAAGGGTAACCGCTGGGATCTACTGATTATTTTTGATAAATTAAAATACAGACAAACATGCATACATACAGACATACATAGAAAGGGGAAATAATTCTCTAGCAGAGGAGGAGCAGAGTTAATCACAGATTAACCAAAGATTTTATCTAGACCTATACGATATCTGGATCTTGGATCATGTAGATTTATTGTAATAAATCCAAACGGAACAGCTTGTGCTTGAGCAAAAAAGTTTCTGAATTTCATCATATCCATATCCCCTGAACACCAAGTATAATAAATATTCTGTAAAGTATAATTATCTACTCCATTAAACACAACCAAAATATTGCAGTTGTCTCTGATCACTTTAGGTATTTGTGTATATCTTTGTGTGACGTATATAACATCTGTATTCTTGTGTCTACCTCGAGAAAATATTCTAGCCGGATTAGATTGTTTGTCCAACATAATATCATCGTACACCACTAAATTATTAATAAATCCATTTAGGTCATCTACAGATGGGGCTTCATCAATATCGGTGATAAAGTCAACAACATCGTCTCCGTCTTTATTAACTGATTTCACTTTCTCGTTAAAATCCTTAAGTACTTCGTAACAGTGTTGATCATCTACGGATGGTGCTACTAAATACAATTTACTCCATTTTAACCACCGCATTATTAAATTTAATAATAGTTGTGTTTTACCTGATCCAGATGGACCTATTATAATCATCCTTATCGAATTTGGTAATGCTGAATGGTGCTTCACTGGTTCCTGTTTTCGTGTCGCCGAAAAATCAATTATATCCATATTATTCATAACATGAGTCTATATTGTGTTCGATGTAGATTATCTACACCCACCACTGGACTGACAACAATAATAACAAAAAATAAACGACGTGCATTAATAGGTAAATGTGTAAAATGCGGCACGAAAAAATATAAATTTATCTCCATGTCTGATTCCCTGACAAAGTCAGGTACAAAGACAGGTGGAGATATAGCCGCTTTATTAGGAAAATTACCAGGAACTCCGTGGGCTAAATATCCGGGGGAAAAACACTTACCAGGATATAATTATTGTGGTCCTGGAACCCGACTTGACATCCGACTTGATGATCAAGATCAACCAAGACCAGGAGAGCATCCAGTAAATAAGATTGATCAAGCATGTCATATTCATGACGTTGCATATAAAAGTAAAGATTTACAACAAAGGCATCTCGCAGATGTAAAATTGATTCATGCATTAAATTCTATACCAAATAAATCTGTCAGAGATAAATTAGTTAGTTTTCTAGTAAAATCTGCCATGAAAAGTAAAATAATGTTAGGGGCTGGTAATTAATTATATAAATATTATAATGGAATCCATTTATTATAGCCCAAGAGGATATTGGAGAGGTAGATCAGCGATTACTAAATTATCTGAAGCAGCAAAAGTCTCACGTTCTGTTGCTGCAGCGTGGTTAGCACGACAGGCAATATGGCAAATTTATCTACCACCACCTAAAAATATTCAATATTCACATTTTGATGTCAGCGTCCCTAATGAGGTTCATCAAGCAGATATTTTGTTTTTACCACATGATACTGTTAAAACACGTGGACGAAAATCACGCACATACAAATACGCATTAACTGTCGTTGATGTTGCAAGTAAATATAAAGATGCTGAACCATTATCAACAAAGACAGCATCCGAAGTTGCATCTGCGTTCGAACGAATTTATCATCGAGGACCTTTGCGATGGCCACAATTATTACAGGTTGATCCGGGCAAAGAATTTCTTGGTACAGTATTATTGTTGATGAAGAAATATAACGTTAAAATCAGACGAGGACATACTGAAATTCATCGTGATCAGGCAATTGTTGAACGATTTAATCGAACACTTGCCGAGCGGTTATTTGGATACCAATATGCAAAAGAAATATCTACTAACTTTAAATCCGGTGAGAGATCTCGTGAATGGGTTACGAGGTTACCAAGTGTGATATCTGCATTAAATAATGAAATTACTCGTTCAACTTCCATGAAACCTTCTATTGTGATCACAAAAAAATATATACCCCGTAGTAATGACAGACATCAATCTCAACCAGTATTAGGTAATGCAACTGTAAGATATTTATATGAACCTGGTGAACTTGAAGGTGGTAAAAAAAGAGCAACTGATCCTATCTGGAGCGTGACTACACATACAATTTCTGGTGTAGTTAGATCCACTTTACAGATTAGATTCTACCGCACCTCAACGTGGATTTGTACGTGAACAATTACAGGTAATCCCTGAAGACACACAATTACCACCACATACAATTACATAACCAGAACCAGGGCGTGCAGCGCCCCGACGTCGATTACACTCGAGACAGGTCAGCATCACATTATCACGTGTATGACCAAGATCACTATTAATTCTATCTACGGTAAATTGTCTTGGATTATTATTCGAATATTGCCACAACATATTACAGTTGCAACTTGCGCAATTATTATTCTGTAGTTGTTTTAGTTTTATAATAAATTCAACATTAATATCAAAATCACGATTATTTTTTTTATCACACTGCTTATAACCAGATAGTTTTTTTCTTATTACGTCATTGCTAACAGTCTGATTATTATTTTCTATGAAATTCATAATAACCCTATGTAGTTGAGATATTCTTCTGACTCTAGAAACTGCGAGATAGACTAAATTCGACCATTCGATCCGATCATCTATAATCCAAATATTTGTATCAGAAATAGTTAACCCCTGTGATGAGTGAATAGTTATAGCATATCCTAATGTCCACGGTGATTTATTCATATTCAGCGCATTCTCAACGACATTAATATCGACTAAAACAATATCATTCAAGACAAGATTTTGTACTCGGACATTTTCAGTGTCTCCACCAGGAATTTCAACATCAATATTCTGTCGTCGAGTATCTGCTGGGCGATAACACAAAGGTACAGGTAGATCTGAAAACTTTTCTTTATGTAACATAAATAATTTATTCTGTAGTTCATCACGAACTATCTTTCTACTTGCAACTATTAAATCAGTGGGATTCCATAAATTTAGAAAATCACTCATAGAAGTCTCTGGAATTACTCCGCGCATTATTTCACATTGTACTCTGTCTGGTTGTAGTCTGATTAGTCTTTTAAATTCCTTCAGTGGTTCATCAATAGCTCTATGATCATCATTTATTTCTTCATAATAATCTACATTATTCTTCAACCATTCATGTGGAGATTGTCCAATAAAGGGTGGTGGTTGACCATGATCACCGCACATTATCACAGCAGTATTTTTCGTCAATAACCATTCAAGAAATGTTTTTAATATTTCTAACGGCACCGTGCATATCTCGTCCCAAATGATAATTTTAGGTATATATTTTTCACCCATTCGTTCGGGAGTCCATGTGTCTCCACACCATCTAAAGAAACTATGATAAGTACACGATTTTACTCCTCGTTCTTTTATTTCTCTGGCTAATTTATGTGTCGGTGTCAAAACAATTATATCCGAATTATTATTCATGAATAATTTAATCACACGAGTTGTTTTACCTGAACCACCGCATCCATTAAGATAAACAGTTTTATGTCTAGATATAGGATCATATACAGATGGTGCTGATGATTTTGATAGTTTATTATTTTTGTGATACATTTCCTTATTTTCAACGTCGGCAGATTCAGAATAACTAAATATATTTTCTTGTTTTATTCTCCATGATCCCCATTCACCATTACCAAGTAGTGGTTTTAATAAATCCGTATATTTTTTATTTATATAAAACGAATCTGTTGCGACTCTGACAGCATCACGAGAAAATTTATTTATCATAGACAGTAGATTTATAGAAACATATGCCAACATAGAAGATCTTAAATGAGTAAATTGTGGTGAGTCACCATCAAGATAACTCACAATTGTACCTAGTTTGGTTCCGTCTGACAAATAAGCATTACTCCGATTTATAAATATGTTTTTTTCTGTTGTATCAGCAATTATAAAATCGAGTTCAGCATCGTCCATAATTAATCTTGTACAATGTCTTTTATGATCATAGGCTCCTCCTTGAGTAAATTTACCAATTATCTTTCTACCAAGATCTTTTGCAAATTTTTCATCATGCTCGTCTCTGCATTTACGTATATTATTAGTAATTTTAATAATATCATCTTCATTAAGATCAGGAAATTCTTTCCTGGCATCATCAGTATTAAATCTATTTGGTTCTGGTAACCAAATTTGTTTCTGTGGACTATATGATATAATCGCCTCACTCACCTGTAAAGATATTAAAATTCCAACATCAAGCATATATCGCAATAGTACTATTGGAACCCAACATCGCTCTGAAAAATGTCTTCCAAACCAAATATAAGTAATCGGATGGAGATTTTCTGCAAATTCGAATGATTCTACATGAGCAAATCCGGTTAAATCAAAATCTGGTAAATGTCCGTTTATTGCAACCCTGGTCATCTCGTGTGATGGATGTCCGAATCTCTTAAAGTATTTAGAACATTCTCCGTATCCAAGAAAACTTCCAGGATAACATGCTACCATATCGACGGATATAACGTCACTATAGTTGTATTTAGTATTCCATAATCCTCCGTGTCCATATTCTACGCAGCTTTTATGAATATCCTCAAGAAATTCCGATCGTGTTGGTTTCCATAAATTTTTCTCCTGAGCAAAATGAGCCGCTACGGATGGAACTGTAAAACAATTATTTAATAATTGTCTAACTTTGACATCGTCTGAAGTATATTTCAGCGCAAGATTTTCCATTTCTACATTAAGAGATTCTATACGGTAAATGTCACCATTAGGCCGTACAAACTGATCGTAATGATCATATTCCGAACTCTGAAATAACCAAACAGACACAGGATCACTTTTACTGATATTTCTGATAAAATCAAATATATGACCATCATAAAATTTAACCGCTCTATCTCGTGGAAATATTGTTACTGCTGAGGTCCATGCGTGCGAATTGTGATCAATAATATCTATTGGAGCTCCTCTTGATTCATATTTCGATTTATATAAAATCTCTCCTGTCAGCGTTTTTACTGTTATTGGGAATTTCAATTTCTTTTCTAGTTCAGCGACATCTTTGATAGATGCTCCGGTATCTTTAACTGATTCTGCCCAAGTATTTATTTTTTTACGTCGTAAATCTGTTAAACCATTACCACGTATCGCATTTGTAAAATGTTCTGTAACTCGTTCAGCTACACAGTTTATTCTTGATTCTGACAATTTCATAGGTTTTAGATCCCCGACATCAGGTTTATTATTCAACGGAAATATTCCATATACAACTGCAGTTGCTGGATAACTCTGTATATAATATAATTTGTCAACACCTGTTAGTATTCCGGGCTTAGATTTATTATTTAAGAGAACAATATTATTTCCTGATTGTATGTGTACTGGATCGCGTTTGTCACGAATAATCCAAATATCTTCTTTTGTATTTACAATAAATTTTATTAAAATAAAATATTTTTGATCATCAAGGTGATTAATAATTATTTTTCCTCGTTTGTCATTCATCATATTAGTAACATTTCCGACTCTGAATGTTGACCATACATGAGCAGCACCATCGTCACGAAATTCATTTTTTGCTTCACGAATACGTTCGGTTATATCCTCATCTGTTAATGCCAGATCTTGCATCAAAGTACTAAATTTATATTCTGATAGTCTGTCAAGATCAAATCTGGATATCTGAGGTTCAATTGCCGATAATTCCTCCATATAATTAAGACAAGTATTTAAATTAAAATTTTAGTATATATATAATGATTGAAACAAAGAACAAATGTGTTTGGCTCAGAATTGGATATACTTTTCTTTGTAATAAACCGTGCGTGAATGAATACTGCGGAAATCATGCACAGAGTATCAAAAATGGAAGTACAGGACCAATACCGTGTATTCAATGTGGTGTTGGAGTCAGAGGAAAAACTCAATTGTGTCTAAAATGTGGCGGAAAAAAATATAGAGAATTAAAACGATATTATGACAAAAAAAATAATACATCGCCAGGTAAATCTCCTATACAAACCGTAGAAGATTATCTAGTCAGATTTCAAAATAATGATTTAGACAAATAATATTATTATATAAAATGACTCAGACAAATCAGACTTATGATGAAATGATCGACAACGATATTATAAGAGAATTAAGAAAAAAAGCATTTCGTAATAAATACGAATTTGTGAAACATCCAATAATAAAAAATTATGAAGCATCCCGAGATGGTGTAATCAGAAACTGTAGATTGAAAAAACCAGTCGGTAGTATTAATAATACTGGTTATTTTACGTTTAATACTGGAAATAAAAATTATTACTCACATAAATTCATATTCGAATGTTTTCATCGAGTAGTTGAAAATGGACTTGTAGTTGATCACATTGACGGAAATCCCCATAATAATCGGTTATCTAACCTGCAAGTTATTACACCTAGTCAGAATGCTGCACGCGGAAATACTGGAAAATGTAAAAAGTTTGCAAGAAGATCTATTAAATCCATAAATACAGAAACAGAACAGGAAATAACTTTTCCATCAATTAATGCGGCTGCAAAATATTTTAGCATACATCCACAATCAGTAAAACATGTTGCAGATAATATTACTAGATCAGCATATTCAATAAAATACGATCAGTGGATAATATTTGAATATATTATCTAACTCTGTCTTCCTAATAAATAAATTGTATATAGTTCGACTCTATATTTTACCTTCACCGTCGCTACTCTCGGTGTCACTTTCACTTTTGACAGAATCAAATAACATAATTTTTCTTAATTGCATTATACGATTATCCACGATCTTCTTTTTCTCGTATTCACGAGACAGTTCGGATCTGACATTTTCGATCGAACGTGCAAGAGGCGCAAATAGCTTTACCTGTTTTCATTTACCATCGCCAAGGATTCTAACATAGACTGATAAATTGATTTTACAAATTTATAATTAGATGGTAATGTATATTTATTGTCAGTTTTTCTTTGTTTTAATATTTCATAATCGCATAATATTTTTTCAGGATCGAGATTATCAGATAGATTTATTCTGTTATGTTTTAATTTTTTAATAGCAGAAATAATATCATTTATATTTTCTTGGTTCATTATATAATAATTATTTCTTTAAAATAAAAAATATCAGTCTCTGAATAATTATTTAAAAAAATGTAGTCCCATAAACCCATCAGATAAAGAAATCTGTAACTATTTCATGAATCAGATTATTTTTTCCCTTATTATATTAGGAAATATTTAATCAGACGTTCTAAGAGCGTATATACAAATTAATATTAAGAGACTCTTGTCTTAGATCCAAAATGTTTCCTGCCTGGTCAGTGAGTTTGAAATTTATTCTTGTCAGAAATGGATTATGAACTCGCAGGTACACGGGGTTAATTGGTTCAGACACAATTAACCAACCGGGGGGTCTTTAGGGCTAAATGAATATAGTATATACCCCTGTTCCGCAGTGCCACTGCGGTGATTAGATTTTGAAAGATCTACTTGATAACTATCACCAATTACGTCACATACCAGATTGACTGCAATTGTTGTTGTTATATTTACAATACCAGGTGAGATATGGCGACCTCCACCGTGTGGATCATTATTATATTTAAGAATAGTTGGTGTAGGTATTAATTTTTTCCATGAATCACATATTCTTTTAAATTGTTCATCAATAAGATCATTAACTGATTTCTTTAGCTCTTTAGAATTAAATCCAGGAATTATAAATGTTGATAGTTGTTCTCGCGTAATTCCGAAATGTTTTAGAAATATTATTGTGAACAGAAGATTTAGTCTAACACCTCGAGGTGGACCGTCTTCATCAACTATATATAACTCTTTATACCGTCTATCTGCTGTTATGTTCACTAATTTTTTTTCTCTGTTAACAATAATATCATTCATGAAATCTAGGTCTGAAGCAACTTGATTCAAATGTTGTATTACTTCAATTATTTGATTTTTTAAGTCATCGTTGTAGGAATTGCTAATGCTGGAAAATAAATTTCTTAGATAATTAAGTATACGTCCATGTTCAGACTTAATTGTACTAGCATATGAATTTATTTCATCAACATCAAGTACTATTATTTTACCTTTTTTACCATCAACTATTTTTGTAAAATGGGTTTCTGTTTTATCTATATAATGTATAACTCCATCACCAAAATATCGTCGCCATGGGTAAGCATTTTTTTCTGTTCTATATTCTGGAGGTTTTATAAATTTTTTAACATCTATGACAAAATCAGATCTCTGTGGTTCTGGTGGTCTTTGATAAACCGGTGGATCTTCAGGCCAACCTAATACTGATCTAATCGAACTTTGATAAATATCTACGGAGTAATCAGGGGAATTTATTTCAATAACCGCAGATAGTGTTGGTTCGTAGACAGTAATTGCTATTTTGGATTCTTTTCCTGTAATAGATTTAATTCTGCGCTGAAACTCATCATTAATCTGTTCTATTTGATAACTGCCCGTTGGAATAGAAACTATTTGCCAATCAGGAGTTCCATCAGGTTTATTCTTATTAGCGAATATTAATGAATTATTTGGCTGTAGTCCACCAAATGGTTTTGATCTAATGTTGGGCCAGCTATAATAAACTCGCAATTGTGCTAATGCTATTTCTTTTGCAGGAATTGCGGTTGGAAAATTGACACTAAACTCAGGATTGGTCGAACTTAACGATATCATAGTAGTTTTTGACGGAGTTGTATTAGTGACGATCTGCTGAAGTAACTCCCTGTCTGTCATTATTATTATTGTTGTTATTTAATTCATTAAAATCATTTGCGATCACTTTAAAAGCATCATCATAAGTTTTCATCATCATCGCGAATTCAGTATCAGATATTTCACCGTCACTGACACACGAAGAAATATATAAAGATAATTTAGAACATGCCTCTGCCACTGTGTGTAATTTAATCATATAATCGTGCAATTTAGCATTTGTACAAGTATGTATCTTTTTGGTTATAATACCGAGAACTCCAGCAATAGTCGTTGATGCTGAAACGATAATGGTTATAATAGTAGGTGCTGTCATCGTCAATGTTGATAATAATAATCCTGTTCCAGCAATAACAGCAGAAACTGAGTAAACAACTACATCGATGACAACTATACGTCTTTTGTATTTTTTTATTTTCGTGTTATAATAGTCGATAAAATTATTTAGTTTAGTGAGACGCTCACATACTTGATTGCATCTGTAACGTTGAACGTCAGTGCGAGACTGAGGTTGATCCATTATTATTATATTAAGTGATTAATTGCGGTGTTTCAGCCACAAATTCCATATGCCACCAATAAGGCTCTGAGGTTATTGTTTGATCATATATTCTCAGTATAAATATTTCTTCAACATCTTTTCTTAACAATATAGATACAACTCCAGAGAGAGAATCAGTTGAATGACGCAATATATATATGTTAATTATAACAAATCTTTCATCACTAAATACGGACAGCCTGTAAATACCAGTAACTTCTGCGGTATATTTGATAGTATTATTTTGTGATGTCCATGTTGATTGTCCTGATGCTACTGTGTATACGATATTTTTAATTTGTCCGTGTGGAATTTTAATCAGATTAGTTTTTTGAACAATATTAGGTATTCCACTGGCAATATCATTGAGTTTCGTGTTAATGTCGGCTAGTTTTATGTCAACGGTTGGTGAATCACCAAAAAAATCTTTAATGGGTTTGTTTACATTTCTGCGGAAATTTAAGAACAGTTCTATATGTTTAGTAAGAGTTTCTGCAAGA
>JAECUM010091032.1:0-17405 GCA_016617855.1 Megalonaias nervosa
TTTCTCTAAGCTGGAAATCGATTTGGTCAGCAATTTTTATTGCGTCCTACAGGACTCCTAGGCTGGGGTTTTAATGCATCATTTTTTAATTTTGTTGCGTCAGGGATGCACATTTGTGCGTTATCGGAAGCCCTGACCTAAAAAAATTCACCTTCATCTGTTAGAAAAGAAAAAAACAACTTCCTCCTGTGATTTTTAGAGGTACATGGAGTGTAGTTTTTGAGACGCTTCCTTGTCTTAGGCATGGTAGTTCCAGTGTTGTAGCTCAAGGTGAACTGAAGGCATCAAGCCATCAAATAGCTGGTGTTGATATGAACTGTTCTGACAAATTCTTGCACATTCACAGGCATGTGTTTTCGTAGGTGATTGACCATTACCCTTTCCCGAGAATGTTATAATAAAAGTCATACAGGTCATGTATGTGCATTTACTCATCTTAAATTAAATATAATATATAGTTTTAAAATTTAATACTGATTTTGTTTAACCAAAACCTATTCAATTCTAATTATAAAATGCTCTGCACCTTAACTGTCATTAAGAAACTTCCATGCAAAAGTTCTCCATCGCTATGAATTTTTACAAATAAGCATACTGGGAAATAGAGGACATAATTCAAATAAGAAAACACACACACACACACACACACACACACACACACACACACTGCATTTCTTGCTTTGCTCTCACTTCTACCTGTTCTGTTCCAAAGGAGAAGTCATTCTTCCTAAAATTCAAGTCTAGCTTGACCCCTGCATTGTGCTGATAGGTACAGCATACGGCATAATACTTCTTCAAAATGCATGTACAAAAGTGTGAAATATTCCAAAAGATACCTTTTTAGGATTTGGATGAGAGTTCAGTGGTATATGTGCCATCATTTCTTGGTAGGAGAATTCATCCTTCTCTGTGCACTGTATAACACCATCTAGAATAAGGACATTACCATGGGTTTTACTGGAATGAAAAGATAGAAGAAATACAATAAAGAACAAGTCTGCAAAAAAGCAGCATTTTATCCCTAAGCCTTGTTTCAGATATCACTATACTTCCTATCTTTTACACAGATCAGCACGTTATGCCCCCTTCCCACAATGCAACCTGGAAATGGATCCAAATTCCTAAACTGTACATATACAGACCATCCCTAAATTATATTGCAATGTTTTAAGTCTCTTTCTTAAAAGATAGAAGAGAAGCTGCATATAGTTTCTTCCAATGCAATTTACAATGGTGCTGCACCATCCTGTTCTTTCTTTATGCCTGGCAACTGTTTTATTGTGCCAGGATGTTGTTTACCTAATGTCAGACCTTTTTCTCAAAAATAATGTTAGTTGGTGGGGGGGGAGCAAACTAATTAAATTTATGAAGTACTTACCTGTTGCTATTGCACAGCTTTTACTTTTTTCATGCCCCAAAATGTGTCCATTTGAATGTATCCTTCCAAAGAGTGGAAAATTGGCAGCAAGATATGATCCACTAATGCACCACACATGCCTCTGTGCTGAACAGTCATCTTCATAGATTATTATGCCAGGACATCAAAGTGGGGTTGGAAGAGGGCATTCAGCAATAGTGATAGGTAATCATTGTAACTAAAATTACCCAACACACACAAAAAATCAACATTTTAATAGCAGTATTATCTTTCCTGTTGCTATTGTGTAGCTGAATTTGTCAGTCAGGTGGGTAAGCTGATGTTGCTAAATTGATCAAAAATAGAAAAATGGACTGAACTCCCATTTCAGGAAGAGATCCACTTTACTGAAGTTTGGAGTCCTTCTGGACCACATGCTGTGTCATAGAAATAAAAATGCCTGTGCTTGATTGTAATAACAGGCAAAGATAGAAGAAGGTAGTATGGGATCAACAAAATTCTGCCTGCATCACATCCTCCAATTAAGAATGATTAGGATCGGCTCATGAGGCAGTGATGGCTTGAACCTCAGAGGCTTCAGGTTTTATAAAAGATCTCTTGGTATGGGACTGTTAAGCTCTTTTGATTGTGGTGACAATCCACCATGAGGTAGTGGAAGTTGAAATATCAACACAGTTCTTGTGAGGAAGGAACAGATATTTCATCTCTTCCTTTTCCCTTTGGAGGCATTAAGACAGAAACACAGTGTCCTAAAGAGGACACTCTACGGATATGATGTACATCTGAGAGAGTGACATGTGCAAGGTGAAGCTGTTTGCATTTGCAACATGTACAGTGGAGATAATGTTAGCTTCTCTTGATCTTACTTTCATGTATCATCTGTGGCTGAAATTTCTTTGGATATTATCCTTGTAGAAATTATACATAATCTAAGCACACAGCTAACCAAAATGGCCGCTCCATGTGGTTAAAAATTCAGCCTGAATTAGTTTAAAGTACACTATCTTTAACAGTAATTCAATTTGGGAAAATTAATTTTGCCAGAGTAGACAATACCAGCTTCTGAAAGTACAAGGAATGAATGACAAAATCTATAAAAAAATTAAAAAGTTACTTGTTCTTTTTTTTAATACAATTACCTGAAAGTCCAGGAAGTAATAATGACTCGGCTGAGCTAGCAGTTTTTTTGTTAGTGCACATCTTAAGTAAAGCCAAGCTGTATACTCTGTAACCCAAAGTATACCCATCAATTCACACATCAAAATAATGGGAAATAAATGTTCTTTTAATAATACCCAAGATAAACAAAGTCTCTTTAAAAGGCCAGGCTAACCAGTGAAGATAAACTGGTAAATTCCTTTTTCTTAACAATCTAAGCCTATGCAAATACAAAACTGTAGAGCACCACCAAAAGCTTATCTTGATCATTTACAGCACAGACAACTCCAACACACATCTAACTTCTCTTTGATTTACCTATACTGCAATGTTCCATGTCCTGACTGGACCACCCAGTGGTCTAGTGGTTAGAGTGTCTGCCTCGGATGTGGGAGGTTCTGGGTTCGATCCCTGGCCAGGTCATACCAAAGACTTATAGAAATGGTACTAATAGCTGCCTCGCTTGGCACTCAGCATTAAGAGGTTAGTGTTAGGACTGGTTGGCTTGTTGCCAGGATAATGTGACTGGGTGGGATATCATGTTACATGTCTGCAGCATGATGCACCAGTGCTAGACATCACTATAAACTGCCACACTGCAGACATCGCAGCAATATGACTGAAAATTTGTTAAAGCTACGTTAAAAAATCCAAATCACACACCCATGTCCTGATTGTACCTATGCAAATTAGCACAATAGGCTCACCCACTGCAGTCCTCAAACACATCTCACTAGCTACTGTCAGTCAACTAAGTAATATATGAAATGGTGCTTTCTACATGACCTCATTGCCTTTTAATTACCGTTATTTAAACTGCCCAGAGGATATTTTCTATCAGGTCCAATCATGACTATTTATGGTTTATATATGCTACATGTAACAGGCATAAACTGAAAGTGGTGGTTTTTTAAATTATATTTTCAAAGATTACTGAAAATTGTGTCTTCTTGAAATACGGTTGTGTCATGGAGTTGGGGAGTACAAAATGGTGTTTTTAGCATGACAAGCCATTTTACAATTTGATTAAAAATCTGATCTCCACTTCACACAGAACAGTGGTGATCTAATTTTAATCAGATTGCACCATGTTATGGCAGGTGTGTTAACATCTTGAAGGTATATTTCCACATTTCATCAGTACTATCCAAATTTTCTCTGACAAATTAGTTATTTTTTTTTTTTTTTTAACAAGCCCAACAGGCACCTTTTTTTTTTTAACAAGCCCAACAGGCACCTTTTTAAGAATACAGGATGGACCCAATCTAAAATTAGAGGGGTCCTGGGTGGCTGGCTATCCGATTTTATGAGCACTTTAAAAATGGAAACTTACAGAAATCTCCAGAAAAAAGACAAGAAAACCTGTGAAAAAGTTAAAAGAAAGTCATCATCATTTACTGAACGAGGTCCTTCTGGATTACAGGTGGTACCTGTAACACTGGAGAGTGAACCACAAGATGGGATTGAATATAGTGAACAATGCTGTATCTGTAGGAAATGTCAACCCCTCAAAAAAGAAAAATTGCATGTCTCTGGTTTTCACCAATAGGGCACATAGCTGCAAACACTGAACCCGTCTAATATACTGTGATAAAGAGGAATGGCATATTTTTATGTCCATGTCATGTCCAAGAGTTAGAACCACATCAGACATACGTTCTTGTGTAAATATGTTTATTATATTATTGTGGCAAACTGGATTTCCCAAATAATTCTGAATACATGCTATTGGTTGTTTTTTTTTACAGATATAAGGCTATAGCCAGGAAGGATGCAAAACTGTCAGAGCACAATTTCCTCAAAAATGTCAATATTTCTGGGAAGTCTACATTGAAAAACAAGGCACTTTTTTGTAATGTGCATACAATTCCATTGATCAGTGCATACAAAAGCAGATTATGCAGTTTTAATTAGATGCTGCACTTGCAGATAAAGAAGACAAAGAAAAAATTCAGTACTTTCCAATACATCACTGGTCAGGATGGTAGAAACATTTACAACGCCTTTACATTTGAGGTCAATGAAGCTGAAAAAATGATCCACTTATCAAGAAGTTTGAGGACTACTCAATCCAAAGCAGAACATTATGGCAGAAAGGCACAGATTCAATACAAGAATCCAACAAAAGAATGAAACCACTGACCAATATGTAACTGAACTCAAATTGATTGCAAAGAACTGCAAATTTGAAAATCTACTGGATTAAATGATTAGAAACAGAATTGTCTGTGGGACTAATGCTGAAAAAGTAAAAGAAAGACTTTTATGAAAAAATCAAATGACACTACAAAAAACACTGGCTATCTGCTGAGCAGAAAAAGAATCCAAAAAGCAGATTCAAAATATGCAAAATGAAGCAGCTGCATCCGAAGTTCATGATGTGAAAATGAAGATAAAAAATAGAAAATGACACAGCCAAAGAAAGTGGAATCAGCATACAAGAATCAGACTCCAGACTATTCAACTGTGGTAAATATGTCAAATTGCATGCCAAAGGTAGGTGTCCAGCCTATGGAAAAACTTGCTACAGGTGTAGAAAAGTGCATCATTTTCTCAAATGCTGCAAGACAAAACAGGTTCATGGTATGCAAGAATACTTAACTGAAGAGGAAGAAACATCTTCTGTAGGAATTGTGACAAAGGCAAACATTGAAATCAGTGGTAAAGAATGCTATGTCACTCTTACTCTTCATGGTACTGATGTCAAATTTAAAACTGATACTGGCTCACAAATAAATATCATTGCAAATAACATTTATGAGACAATGAACATTGACAATGTTGAAGTAAAACCAACTAAGACCTGTCTCACAAGCTACTCTGGTGACAAACTAACTGTCATAGGCAAATACAAATTAAACTGCATGAATCAAGAACTTGATTTTTATATCACAAAAACCAACCAACTGCCTATTGTTGAGTTCAAAGCATCAAGATTTGCACTTAATACAAGTTGTTTGCAATGTTCACAGGAATAAGGACAACCATATCGTGAAAGAATTTCCCATTGTGTTCAATGGTTTAGGATGCCTGAAACAAAAATATACTGCAATTGATAAACCTGTCATTAATCCACCAAGGAAGGTTCCTGCAACTTTACAATAACCACTTAAATCAACTTTGGAAGAGATGGAACAAACAAATGTAATATGGAAAGTAGATGAACCAACAGAATGGATCAGTTCATCACTAATTGCTGAAAAACCCAAATCTGGGGAAAACTACAAATTTGTCTAGAGCCAAGAAATTTGAATCAAGCTATCAAGTGAGAGCATTATCAACTTCCTACAACTGAAGAAGAAGGATAGCTGGAGCTAAGGTTTTCTCAAACCAGATGACAATCATGGTTACTGGCAAATACCCCTGGATGAGGAAAGCCAGTTATTGACAACATTTAACCCTCTGTTTGGTAGATATTGCTACCTGGGAATGCTTTTGGCATTAAATCCGCTCAAGAAGTGTTCCAGAAATGCACGTCACTGTGTTTTGAAGTCCTGCCTGGGGTGGAGACTGACGTAGATTACATAACTGTTTGGGAAACTTGAAAGGAAGATCATGATGGAAAACTGAAAAAAGTTTTAAAGAGATGCCAGGAAATAAATCTGACACTGAATTTGGAAAAATGTCAATTTGGACTAACAGAAGTGTGCTATGTGGGACACATATTGACATCATCAGGTATGAAACCTGACCCAGAAAAAGTAAAAGCAATCACAGAAAAAGAGGAACATATAGATTACTGGGTACAGTCAAGTACCTAGCGAAATTTATCCTAAATATGTCAACAGTAACAGAACCAATCAGAGCACTTTTGAAAAGTGACACTGAATTTGTTTGGGAAACTGCACAGAAAGATGTGTTTGAACAGATCAAACAGATTCTAAGCAAAGAACCTGTGTTAAAATATTTGGATGTCAAGAAATCTGTAATTGTTAGTTATGATGCATCCAAATCAGGACCTGGAGCAGTGTTAATGCAGTCAGGCAAAAACATATCATTTGCATAAGGTCTTTGATTGATGCAGAAACAAGATATGCACAGATCAAAAAAGAACTGCTAGCTGTGTTTTTTGTCTTGTAAGACTGAATCAATATAATTATGGTCGTCAAGTACAAGCTGAATCAGATCATAAGCCTGTAGAATCAATCCTTAAGAAACATCTGCCCACCGCCAAGACTTCAGAGAATGCTTTTAAGACTGCATAAGTACAGTTTTGACTTATCAGCCAGGAAAAGAGTTAATTGTAGATAAACACTGTCTAGAGCATACTGAGAGATGAACACGTGAGATGAACATGGATAGTGAAATTGAGTGTTATGTGAACAGGATCATGTCAAATATAAAGATTGCAGATACACAGAAGCAATAAAGAATGGCACTAAATGTGATAATAAAATTACCAAATTAAGAGAAATGATTAAAAAGGGATGGCCAAGTGATAAACATTTTGTACCCTTCAAAATCAAAAATTTCTGGAACTGCAGAAATGAACTTTCAGAAATGGATGGATTAGTTCTTAAAGAAGAAAAGATTGTAATGCCAGATGCTCTTCTGAAAGAAATGCCAAAGGAGTTGTACAAAAGTCACATGGGCATTAAGACAAAGCAAAGACCAAGAGATATTATGTCTCTGCCTGGCATGAATGCACAAAGTGCAGACGCAGTATCTTATTGTTCTACTTGTAGGAATACAGAAAGCCAAATCAAAAAGAACCATTGTTATCTACACAACCTACAGCACCATGGAAAATGGCTGGAACAGATTTATTTATGTGAAATAACTACAGCTATGTCTTGTGTTATGTGTAAGCTCGTACAAAAGTAACAAAAGAAAAGAGGGAAGTAAACAAGCTTTGTAAATTTAACAAAATAATTTATTTCCCTAGAAAACAAGGTGAAAATATGAAATAGGACTTAGGTTTGTGAATATAATCCAAAAATTAACCCTAGAATTCAAAAATATAAGTCCTATCACTAAACAGTTCTAATTGAATCCAAGTTTGAATTTTGATGAAGTTCCAATATGGAAGGCGATGACGTCCTCTATAACCAGTTTGTGTTGATGTGTCAATAGTTCCTTGTTGAGTCACCAAGAATATAATTCCGGCTTTTGAATTCCGAATAATTTAGTGAATGTCTTTGTCCAAGAATTTCGTCAAAGAAGAGTATTTTCCAGGGTGAATAAATTATTTTAAATAAAAAACTCAACTCAAATGGCAACAACAAGAATACCTTTCGGCCTGAAGGTATATTTTATGACTGATCAAATCCACTAGAAAAAGTCTGTTTTAACCCACGATTTTAGATCATATGAGGGCTCACGTGACGGGGCTACGTGAACACTAATTGGAACAGCGCAGTAAAATAAATGCAATTTAGCATGTAGCCTAGAATAGACCTATCTAAAAATCAGATTCTCACGCTGGAAATGAATAATAAAAAAGGCTGTTTACAACATGGCTAACACGTGGGCCGAACATGACCTTGGTAATGACCAATCATTTTCTCTCAATGTTTGCAAAATCGGAACCAAGGTCAAGAACTAGGCTAACTAAAAATAAAATGTTGCAATTGAACTATGTTGTTATCAGGTCAAAACAGAAAACTGAACCTTCCCAAAAAAAAAAGAATCAAATCCAGTGAATAAAGTTATTACAATAACATGTAATGAAAATAAAAATAAAATAAAATAGAATTTAAAACTAACACACAAGCAATTTATATACATATACATAACACTTGATAGTAGACTATTGCTCCAGATATTCTGAAGTTGCCAAGTTAGAAAGTACATGAGCAAGCACTGTAATCAAATACACAAAGTCAGTTTTTACAAGACATGGAATACCACAAGAAGTAAGGCATGATAATGGCCCACAGTTCTCCTCTGAAAAGAATATGGTCAGTTTGCAAAATCCCAGTTATTCAATCACACTATGTCAGGTTCCAAGTATCCACAGTCTAATGGTTTAGCTGAAAGAACCATTTAAATTGTCAAAGGAATTCTCAATAAGGCAAAGAGAGATGGAAAAAAAAACAATATTTATCAATATTGGAGTATTGAAATACACCAACTCATGATACAGGGTCTCCGGCACAAATAATGATGAGTCGAAGACTTCGATCGACTTTACCTACTACCTGCATACAGGAATGTCCATAAGTTATAAAACAAAGAAACCTAAAGAGGAAACTGGGTGAAAAGAAAAGTTAGCAAACTAAACAGTATGACAGAACAACTAGAACTTCCAAACCTAACTTCTGGAGACAAAATAAGAATCAGAAGATGATATCTCTGGGAACCAGCTGTAGTCAGAAAAAGTAGCACTCCAAGGTCGTATGATGTACAAATGCAGGATGGTGCTACATACGTTAGAAACTGAAGACATCTGTTACAAACAAAGGAGACATTACCAGATATATATGATACATACGAAGATATTAACAAGGAAGTCACTTAACTAAATGAAAGATGCCTTTAGTTATGAATCATCCAAACCAGACAGGGGAGATTTGAAGGAGTGGATGTCTAACAAAAAAGTCTGCAAGATACTGAGATTTTGTTATGTGAACTCGATAATTTTCCTAAATTACATTGTGTCTTGTGAATATTAGAAACTGGAAGTGGTTAAGGGCATAATAATACATCTGTTATAGTCAGTTTATATGAAGTGATAACTTGAATGAAGAAAGTAAAATTAGGAGTAAAGATTTTAGTGACAATGCCATTCTATTACCATGTGTTTAAGGAGTGTAAGAGTGATTGTGTATTTTATAGGGCTACAACCTACTTTTAACTACGATTAGTAGAACGTTTCCAACTCACCAGAAACTGTTTGAAATATACATTCATGTGCAAAATAGAACTTTGTCAAGTTTGAACATGTTTACAAAAGTATTAAAAAGAAAAAGGAGAAATGACACTGTGAATAATTATTTTAGAAAAAGACAAAGCTCATTATTGGGGGGAGTTGTGGTAATATATAGTTCTAACATTCTGTTGCTACAAATGATCTGACAGTTACACACCATGTAAGGTCAGTTTCAGGCTCCACATGTTTAAAAGTTGTTTTGTAGGGTTTAATGACATTTTTCAGCACAATATAGGCTATATATGGCAGCCAGTATAAATGGTGGAGGAAGAACCCGGGAAACCCCCCGGAAATAACCACAAACGCTTGAGAAGTTACTGGCAAGCTTTCTCATATACCTACATTGGCCGAATCTGAGACTGGAACCCAATGCAGACAGAGGTGAGATGGCAGTGATCTGTAATGGTGGTGTTTAAAAGTAAAAAAAGACATAACAGACATACAAAATGAGGTATGACTAAGCAACTTCATTACACGAATGGGGTGATAAATAATTCCTATAAAAATCACTAAAATCATATTTTATTTTGCTTAGTATCATTATTCAAACACATACAAATATCGTAGTACATTTAACTTCATGAGTATTAAGTTACAAACTATGTGTGTTTCCATTTTTTAGTCTAGCAATGTGAAAGCAAGGATGGGATAACTCTTATATGCTTTTGAAAATTAATATTAGGCCCGGAGATCAGAAAAGGTACAAGTTAAAACGTCTTGCATGGAATTATTGGTTAAGTAAAAACTCCAAATCATGCAAATCTGGCATAATTTTAATTTTAGCATGTGTTTTAAGGTGAGTAAAGGCCCTACGAAATATTTAGATCTCATGTTATCCTCTTATTCAGCCAAATATGCACTCCACACATACATTTCCAGAAAGAGTAATGATTTTACTATTTTTTAAGATTTTTTGAAAATTCTAGCTGATGTGCATTGCCTGA
Source organism: Megalonaias nervosa (assembly GCA_016617855.1). Classification (NCBI taxonomy): domain Eukaryota; kingdom Metazoa; phylum Mollusca; class Bivalvia; order Unionida; family Unionidae; genus Megalonaias; species Megalonaias nervosa. Next base: position 10,352 of record JAECUM010091032.1, read on the forward strand.
AATAGAGTTATGAATTAAGTGGGTCAGACATGTAATCCAAACTGGAAGATGCATTGCCAGTATGATGGAAATAGTAATGATACTTAGAGATGTCATTCTCAAAATTCTAAAATATGTTACACTGCAAATTTATATGAACTTTTTGACCAAAACTGGCACACCATAGGGCAATAACTTTTCAAACACTAGATACTTATTTTAATAGGACTGATCACCAGCTTACGAACTGGAGTGCTACTTTGGCGATTTTCAGCACCAACCTACATTGTTATAAATATGACTTAACCCTTCACCATCTTGATGAAATGTCGTCAAGTATAATCTTAATTTTTCATTTGCTACTCAGTGCCTAGGAACATATATGCATGAAATTGAAACAATGGATAGTAACACTCATTCTGCATTTTTGATTGACCCAGATTGTGCTTATATTTTGGAGTAAATCAAAGTGATGTGAATACTAATGCACATTCAGCGGCAATTTACTCCAATTATTGTACACAGGAAAAAATCTGAATAACTGTTCTTTTTTTTTCTTTACTTGTACAAATTCATTAATACCTTAACATTTATTTAAAGGTATTATAAAAAATGTTTCCATTTTTTACATTTTTGCAAATTCCTGTTTTTTTTTCAAAAGGTCGAAACGTTTGACGACCAATTATTTTTAGATTTAAATGTTTTTAACCGGCGGCTCGATTTCACCCAAAACCTGCCCAAATCCATTACAAACATGAAGTAAATTAAACGAAGCATACTCAAAACCACAAGAAAACCTTGGAAAGAGTATTATTTTGTAGAAACAGACGACAAAATAGGATGCATTTTTTGTGATATTGGTTGTAAACATTGAAACAAGGGAGACAAATGTTGCTATATTCATCGCCAGTGCTGGTTATCAAAAAGACCCAGTCAGTAAGTAAAAACGGCCACTTTGTGAAGTAAATAATGGACCACAAGTAACATTCATACCAATGAGGATAAAAACAATAATATATACACCACACTGTAAATGTTCTTGTCCTTATTAGCAATTGGTTGTCGCTACGGGCTTTAGCAATAGATTGTATTTCTTCATTGCATTTTATTTAAATTCTTTTTAGAATCATCTGAAGTAAATAATTGCCCATCAATGCCATAACTGTCAAATGAGATTAACACAACATTACAAAACAACGAACAACTGAAAATACCACATAATTTCTGTATCATCGGTTTCAGATTTCCAGCAAATATGGCATGCCTCGCCGCTAATTAAAAATTATAAATATGTACAAATATTATTGTTCAAAGTTTTATCATGCACAGTTTTAAAACATGAAATGAAGTGTATCAACATTGAAATGATGAAGTTCAACTCAATTGTATTTTGCATGCTTTAAAGCAAAGCATTAATGCAATCAACATAAAACAAGTAATGCTTGCAACCTGTGTAGTAGGCAACTAAATCTTCCTAAAATTGTACTATTATAAACATTGCAAAGAATTTTTATATAAAACCAGATCAAAACTGGAACAATGGAAATGCGTAGCCATTCATCGACATTAGGCAAGTGTATTTCTAGTTCAATTTGCACAGCCTAGGTCAATGCCGCTATTATCACCATTTCTTTCACGATGTTCGTTCCGCATTTGAATGCTTTCTTTGCCCCGTTTTGCATCCTGCATCTATTTTCAGCAGGATGCATTGGAATTTTCCATTGGATGAATGTATGTACTTCGAAGTATTGGAATTTAGTTGCTTTTGTAAAAAATTTGTAAAGAGTCTTGTCTTTTCTGCTGATGTTTTTGTGCGCCAGATGGTTTCATCAATTACATATAAAGAGGAAGAGCCAAATAAATTGTAATTGCCAGAGCCATATAGTGCGTGACGCAAATCTATAAACTGAGCTAGAGTTACACTATATAACCTGTTAATTAATTCGGGTACCTTGTGTTGTTCCCTATCAGCAACCTGCTTAAGTTTATTGTTGATAGATTCCGAGTTGTTGTTGGTCCAAAGACTGGCGATAGTTTTGTTTTTTAATGGTGTGTACACAAACATTTTAATTTTTTGACTTATGAACTTATTGAAGTACTGTGTGAAATTGGAATATTGTTTTAAATATATTGTCAGATCGTCTTCTCGTTTTGCAAACTCAGCGTCATCTTGACTGAATATTAGGCCACAGTAGTAGAAGGAAATGATGTTCCTATTTCAGATGAGGATTCTAGCTCAGAAGAGGTTCTGGACCAAATTTTTTGATCCAGATCCTCTAGACTTATTTTGTCATATTAAACAATAAAATATTATATAAATAATGGATTATTATAAATCGCCAATAAAAAGTGTTGGATTTAATCTAACAGACAGATTTTTTAAAAGATTCAATTCCATTAAATCAGCTTCGAGATATACTGGCATACAACCCAACATAATAAGCGATTGTATTAAAAAAGTTGATTATCATTTATCGATCAAGTACGGATCAGTATGGTTGTTTGCTGACGAAGACGATGAGCGAATAGCGGGTTGGACAACTGATCCAATGTTATACAACGACAATATGGCTGATGTTTTATTTGACAATGATATTTCTTTTTTAGCTCAAAATAAGGCGACAAAATAAGATGATAAAATAAATTTGTTAGGGAAAGGGGGTCTCTGAGATAGAAACAACTCATTTTCCTTCTACTACTATAAATAATACAAATAAAAATAATATTCCTCAGCGAGGAATGTTTTTATAGACGGCACAACACATAATTATAGTAGCATATTTTCAGCATTATATATAAGGACTGCACAACATATAAACTTAATTCTAACTTCTATTCTATTATGTTTTAATTTTGTTAATATGATCAGTAACCAAATCATTTAGAATAGCGCCGTTGAGTGTTTCATAAATGACGCGGTGACTGCAATAACCAACTCGATCAGTTTTAGTTCCACAAACTGTTATACGTAAATAATCAGTGTTATGCAAATTTCCTAATACTATTTTTGTTTTTCTATTTTGTATAATTCCTTTGTCAGAGGCCTCATACAAATCAAACACAGGATGCGGTTGAAATTCATCTTGCAAAGAGAGATTTTCAATATTGTCATCGGTAATCGAGTTATTTACATGATAAACTCGTTGTCCGTCTGGAATTTCACCGCAGAACAAAGTATAAATAAAATCTTTCCTGAACATTTCAACACGTTCCGCATTATCACCTTTTACTGAAATTTTGATTCCAGCTGGCGTTGGTATACCAAACGGTTTTTCATATTTCATATGGATAACAGATCCAAATGCATTCCCGGCATAATGATTATAGATTGGATGCACATGATACCGCGTTTTTTTCTTTTGCAGTTAGTCGGATGTATTTTAAAATTTCTGTCATTATTTTATATAGCATTTTATATCTCTAATTGAAAAATTTTAATAAGCCAGTTAAATATATAAAATAATACATAAATATAATGTTAAAATTACGAGATATTGCTAAGAAGAGCCTTATAAAAGCAGAAAAAAACTGCTACTGCATTTTCTGGTTATGATAACAGTTATAAATTAGATAATCAAAACATTTTAGCAAATTTTAACTCCACAAATTTATTTCATCTTTGATAATGTATATTTCGACAACGAAACTGCCGAACCATATTTAACAGCTAAATCACGGAAAATATTAGTTGGAACATATATTTCCTCAGTTGCTGATGAAATACATCAGGAAATAAATAAAAAATTGGAGGAATTTACTGTATCAGGATCAGGTTGGAAATTTGAAATGATAAAAGAAGTTTTATTTCACACAATGAAATATAACGTACTCCGCGGTAGTTCTTACGTTGATCTCCCTCAAAAAATTAAAAACAAAAAATGCTGCGTAAATGTCAAAAACAATGATAACGAATGTTATCGTTGGACAATTTTATCTGCTAGACATCCTCAAAGTTGAAACTGTGATCGAGTTGAAAAATATTTGCCATACAAAGATGAGCTAAATTTTGATGGAATAACTTTTCCAGTGGCAGAGAATGAGATACCAAAGTTTGAAAAACAAAACGATATTTCAATAAATGTTTTCGGATTAGATGAAAAAGAAAATGTTTACCCAAGATATATTTCAGCGACTGCTACACAAAATACAATAAATTTATTATTTTGTAAAGGACATTACAGTTGTAAAAAAAAAAAAAAACTTCTACTACTGCCACTGTCTTCACTGAAAAGCATACGAAGTATTGATTTTGTGACAAGAGCGTCACATCCATGTTTATGCAAAGAGTACCGAATGTTGTCTTTAATATGCTTAGTGCAATATTAAAATTCTGCATTAAAAAAATTGTATCTTAGAGCATTTGTCCGAGATTTTTCATCGTCCGTACCAATTATAAACTTACCATCTCCAATTTTTCTTGAATATGCGAAAAGAACTTGTAATATGTGTTTTCGTCTGACTCCCAATGAAGACACAGCGGACCTAAGTCAAACCTTGATTCATTCATAGAACGACAGGAGAGACACACATAATCCAAATCCAGTTTTCCCCATTGTCTCAGTTCTTCTTCACTCATGGACTGACAATGTCTCTGGTACCAATTTCCACACGTAATACAGCAAACACATTCAGATGCAGAAGTTGCACTACAACTGCCACAAGGATATTTCTTGGCGCGCTTTGGACCCATTTTGCACAATTGAATTAAAATAAACAAATATATTTGATGTAGCAAAGTATACTCGTTGTAGCATATATTCTGAAATGATACAAATTGCTATTGCGAACTTTATATATACCATTTAAATCAATTGCAAAATAATCGCATCATTCTCATTAATGTTAGAACATCCTACCTTTTATTTACCGACTTCTTTGATTTTTACCGCCTTCTGTTACTTCCATGGACCGCCGTTTTGTCAAAGGGTGTACTAGAATAATAGTTTGTGTGTGTGTGTGTGTGTGTGTGTGTGTGTGTATATATATATATATATATATATATATATATATATATATATATATATATATATATATATAAATACACACACACACAGACACACACACACATATATATGTTCTACCCAACCCCCCAGGGACACACACAAGTTATGGTATTGTCCAGGACATTTAATGTTTATATTTTGTTATGAGTGAGATTACATTTAAATTAGTAATACAAAGCCAATATATACACCATATACATTAGTTCATTTATTAAAAAGGCATATTATTACTTTGTTTGACAGTCTATGAAGGGGGGAGGTACGCCTTATTCTGTTCAAAATACTGCTAAGATATAAATCACTCTGTATTCATCATAGTTTTTGAGGCTATCATTTTAGTATCTAAATATATTATTCTGTTACTCCTCCACTGATCCAAACTAGTTCAGCTACATACTTTTCCTTAAAGAATGGTAGAATATCTCTTTTTCTCACAGCACACACCAATTACTTTCAGTTTACTTCGTAGGTCAAGTAAATTCACGGTATGACTCTTCCTTGCTAATGTTATCATGTGTGTGTCTGCACCTCTCTGTTTGTGTGGGTATCATCCGTCATCTGTCAATAACTGATATTTTCAACTTCTCAAAAAGTGCAATACCAATTTTAACCAAAATTACACAAACATACCATATCATCAAATGGCTGCCATTACTAAAGACAGAAAAGATTTTAAATATCTTCTTCAAAATCAGTGAACGGAATTTGATCAAACTGACACAAGAGCATCTTAGTATGAAGCTAGTCAGGATGATGAAAGAAACAAATGATAAACTGTTTGTATTAAAGGTAGAGGCATTTGATTAAATATGTTTAAAAATTTGCATTTATGTGTACCATAAAGTAATGAAGGTACTATTTATAGCAACCCCAGTGCAGGGCATATATCCCTTAGAATTGTCCCAGTATTACATGGTCATTGCACTTTTTCCATATGTTAGTAACTTTCTGTATTAAAGACTGATATAAAATATATATGAAATAAAAGCCAATAAAATTATCTTTCTAAATATGTATTACTTGTTAGTGTTATTTATTTGGATTTACACTTTATCGCAAGTTGAAAAGTAAATTACAGGTAATTTACGCTTCCCGCACAAAATCAATACTGCCTTGACCTGTGTGTAACGTGTGGTTCATTTGGAAAATTATGCGACCAGGTTAATGACTATGAATATTCATGAAAATTTCCAGCCAATCAGAAAATTGAATGATGGTTAGTGCGGAATTTGAAGAATTAAAATATCACAAGCCATGCTGAAGATATAGTGATGCAAATTCAAGTGCCGATCGTACGCGATCCTCAAAGTTTACAAACATTCTTCACACGTCATTAGATTGTACATATTCTCATCTTTAATTTCATGTATAAAACGTCTGTTGCAAAAGAGATTTAGTGTGCCGGATTTTGCTTTAAAGGTAAGGACTTTTGAGTTTTTGTACTTCGCTGAGCATGTACTATGGACGCCATCTTGAATATATTACGATGTTAGTAAACAAACGTTTGTAACCAGTAGTTCAATGCCATATCGATTAGTAAATGTCCATAATATAGTGTCTACAACTTGTGGCTAACAAATACATGGTTCTAAATAGAGTTTTATCATATATTCTTTTATTTTAAAAGCGATCGTCTTTTGAGAATTTGTCGAGATGACCGTTCTTCATAACCATGCGATATCGCAGTTAACATCGAATTTAGTTTTCTCGTTCAAATCGTTTAAACAATACCAAAAAAAAAATCTTTTAAATGATGTGTGAAGAACTACTTTACAGACTAAGATGTGTTTCATCAGCAATGAAAACAATTTACAACTCAATTATTTCAACCGAATGGTGACATTTATATTAAAGTAGGAAGTAAAATATGAGATTTTCCAATTACTATGACAATAATTAAACTTGAAATTTTATGCATAATCCATGATTAGTAAAGCCTTGGATTTGATACATAGTTACCAGCATTAACTTTATTAAAATTTCTATATGAATGGTTTTGCTGTGGAGAAAAGAAACATTTTTGATTTAACACCATATATTAACATGTTGCTGTGTGTGTTAGCACACAAAAT